>WAAG01037310.1:0-37609 GCA_013390105.1 Tichodroma muraria | reverse complement strand
GTCTCACCCCCCTCCGGCGCTCCTCCCGGCGCCCGAAAGCTTAAAAAACCCCCCTGGCTCCCCGCACCCCCTACTGCGGCCTATGCCGCTCCGGCCGATCCCCGGCCTCGCGTAGCCCGCCTCCCCGCCCGCCCTGCGCCCTCCGCACCGCCTGCCGCGCTACGCGAGCCCGGGGATGCAGGCCGGGCCTGGCTTACCTTTCCAGCTGCTTTTTTTTCCCTCCTCTCTCTCCTCTCCCCCCTTTCCCTCTGTTGGGCTGACAGATCAGAGTTTCCTCCCCAGCAGAGGGACTGGGAATGTGCTCGGGCTCTGTGCTGAGGAGCTGCTGCCCCCCTGTCTCTGAGAAGATCCTGCTTTTTGTGGGGAGGAAGCTTTGGGGGCTCTTTATTATTTTAAAACTACAAAGTGCTCAGAGGGTAGGTGATTATTAAGGGGAATCCCTGAATATATTCTCCAGCAAAGAAGGCAGGGCTGCTGGGGCTGCTCAAGAAGAGAGCCAGCAGCCTCCTATAGCACCACTACAGGCACCGAGAGGACATAACATCAGAGAGCGGCTCCTCTGCCCTCCAAAACAACAACTTTCCTACCATCTTGGAGGTAGTAGAGAGGGAGAGAGGGAGGGGGAAAAAAAGTACAGAAGGTTTTTATAAAGTGTCAGTTTGGAGGAGGGAGACAAATGGCCGAAACAAAATATTTTATCATTTGTGTGACTTTTTATTTTAAATAAAAATAAAATACAAGGGCTCGTGGCTGAAGAATTTTTTTTTTTTTAATAACCTGTAAAGATCAACTCTGGAAAAAAAATTAAAGGAGGTACGGTAAAAAATTATATTTTTAGTAACTTCGTTGTTCTTAAAACCATGTAATTTTTTTTCTGTATTTATAAAGTTTATAATTTGTCATTGTGTGATAGTTCTAAAAATTAATGTGTAATTGTGAAAGTTCGTGTAACTTTTTTTTTTGGTACTTGATGCCTTAGTAAACAGCTGAGATTGATGTCGGATAGTTTGGTGTGTTTGGTGTAACTGGTGTACCATAACGTCTTTCTCTCAAGGCATTGTAAATAAAATTGGATACACAGGTAGGGAATTTATTATTTTTTTTTTAATTTTTACTTTCTTATTTCTTTCTAGAGTAGGCTATGTAGAGAAACAATGGGGGATTTTATGCGAGTGAGAGGAACCTGTGATAGGTATCTGAGAAATTGTTCTGTCATAAATTTAGCATTGTCTGCCCTTCAGGATGGGATGTGAAAAAACAACTCATAGCAAGACATTTGGGGGCAACAGTTGAGTCTTGTTTTTAATATTTTCAAAGCGCTTTGCAGCCTTCTGAAAATCTGTTTCAGTTCTCTTTAAGTTGCTGTTTTGATTTGGGGGCTTTGTTATTGATATTTATGAATATTATTCCTAACTTACTTACAGAGTTGAGAAATGCTATAAATTTATATTACAGTGTCTTGTAATATAAATTAATAGCATTTTTCTTTGTGCAGATTCTTTTATTAGATTGTAAAAGATATATTAAATGCTGTCAGAACAATGTCAGATGCTGTGGTGTATCTATAGGTGAAGACACTGATCACTGTATTCAGCAGATCTGTGATAATGTTTCTTGAAGTAGTATTATGCACAGCCCTATTCGGAGATGAACAGCAAAGAGGTCTTTTTATTTGTCCCGAAGGAAGAGGAAATAATTAGGAAACTAATGAGCTATACATTATGTTTTTTCCATTGTAAAAATTATTCAGGTGGTATAGACTAATTGAACTGCAGTCAGACTAAGGTCATATGGATGAAGGTACTGAATTACTCAGTATATTATCAACCTCTTCCTCTCCCCTGCCAAATCTGAAATATATATTGGTTTAGTTCAGTTCTTCTAATCTTAAAAAAAAAGCACACAAAAACCACGTATTTGAGGTACATCCGCATTTCAAAACATACTTTGAGTTTGCCCAGCCTGCTTGGTGAGCATGGTGCATGTGTTCAAAGTGTTTTCATTTAGATAAATAGGTTTTAATTAAGTATAATTAAAAGTCAGCTGGTCTTTGTGTCAAACTGTTTTTGCTTAGCAGAAGTTTTTTTAGATTATGGTTAGTCTACCTAGCTCATTTTAATAATCCAGTGTTGCGTTCAATGGAATTATTGCATGGGGTTTTTCCTGTTATTTGATTTTTTTTTTCTGTTTTTCAGTTATTAGTCTGTTAAATGCATAGTTCTTCTGATGTTAGAGAACAAGAAAAAAAGCCCAAATATGTTGCTTCTATATTGTAATTCAAAAGAGTTTGTATTCTGTATAGAAGTAATGCAATAATTCCTTCATAATTTTACCAGTCATTGTATGTTTTTATTATTCTTTTTGTAAGCTGTTTCAACAAAAACTACTTTTATGTCCTATACCTAAAATTCATTACAGGAGTGACAGGGATTACAAATGTTGGTCAGCTATGGGATGATTGAAAAACCACAAACCCTTTGAAATATTGCAAATAAATTTCTTCAATTGATTTAGGAATTCAACAAATGCAGCATAAATTAGTATTTCCTTTTCTTTTATTCTAAATAGATAGATAAAAGGCCAAATTCTCAGACCCCAGTTTTGCAAACGCAGGCCTTACTAACACTTAGTAAATTCAAAAGTGCTTGAAGGACCAGTCTGTTTATTCCTTGCATAAAACTCCTACCAAGTCGGTAGGATTTTGCTAGAGTACCAAATTCAAGTTCCCGTACAAAGTGATTTCTTGTATCAACCATTGTGTTAAACAAGAGAATTGCTACTTTCAATTTAATTCAGTAGTTCAGTATAATTCAACTACAGTTCAAGTTCTCTTCATTGGGCTATTAAGATGTTTTTTGTGTTTTAGGAAGAGAGGCACACCATGAACAACTCATCTATGCTGCATCTCTCTGTGGTACTCTTGAGAATATCTGTAGAGCACACGTAGTATCTTGGAATTGTATTTTTTAAATGGGATGCAGATGATTCAACATTTTAGAGAAATGGCTATGAATGCACTTGAGAAGCTGAGCACAGAAACAATATTAAACCTTTTCTTTTGCTTATGTATATGACTTTACAGATGCTGAGTTTAACTGGATTACTTGCCTGCCTAAATTTAAACATGCATCATAGTAGCATTACACATTTTGGTGACATCCTGAGATCTATTTGATGTGTTTTAATTGTGAAGCCAGAACCTTAATGCCAAGCAAAAGGAGAAACATTTTGAATCTGGAAGTTTGGAATAGGAAAACTTGAAATGGGATACTTTTAGTATCTTGTACAAAAAAAAAGAATTAAATTTTTTTAAGGAGGAGAAAGTAAAGAGGAAAAATTTGCCAGATCTTGGTTGTGTAGACTATTGTGTAATCATTCAACAGAGAAATTAAAATTTGTACTTTATGGATAGATAAATTTATTTAACAAAACTTTATTTACCTGAGAGTAATTTGCATTTCACTAACTTACTAAGAGATGCAAATATTATTTTAATTGTTTTGCTGAAAATAAAATATTACACGGTAACAACCTAAAGGAGCAGTCTGCTAGCTTTAGTAATGTAGAATGAAATTATTTTTTAAAAAAATGTGCTTATCTTTATGGACGAAACTCTTAAATTGGGACATACATTATTTTGATGGGTAGGGCAGTGCTCTGAAACTACACTGGAGAAAAAATTGGCCTCTGAAACTTCTGTACAAGGACAACGTGTAAATCCAAAGCATGAAAGGTTCCCTGTGCAGCATTCAGAATTTTTGTATTCTGGAACTTCCATTTCTTCAGAATGGGTCTGTCTGCCTTGATTTAAACCGGCCTCATCCCTGGACCAACTGCTCCATCCAGTAAACTTCTATGCTTGAGCACAGAGAGGTCAGAGAACATTAATGTTCTGTAAATCACAGGTTCTGGCTAATGAGGCATTCCGTTCTGATGCGTCTCACTTGTGTTAGTAGTGAGACAGAGGGCAGTGACGCAGTGAATAAGCTTTGTGAGTCTAATAAAGCAATGAAATAGGTGCTTTAGGTTGTACACTAGTTACTGGGGGAGGCTGCATCAAGAAATGAACCTTGACTCTCCCAAGGTCATACGCACCCCGAGCACAGACCTCGAGAATTTCTAGAGCGTGGCTTAGACTCTGTGCATGTGGTGAAGACTCTCGTGTTCTCCACAAATAATGTTATGTCAGAATCTTGGTATTATTTCTTGAAAGACACATGCTGAGGAAACACTTCCAATGTCTTCAAACACTTGTGAAAGGGATCAGCAATTTATTTAAAATGCAGGTGAATATTGTGAAGGGGAAGAACAACTCTGAGTGTATTGATGTTAATTCAAGGTTTTCATATGTGACGAGCCACATGTGTATAGAAGATCCTGTCTTTAGGCATTTAAAGATGGAAAAGGGTGAGAAATTAAATAAAACCCGAAGTTACGATATATTCTTCTAAGCAATGTCTTGAGCAGCTGTAACATGGTACTAGTTTGCGTAATAGTTTTAAGTTCTGGGGTAAAGCTAACCATTAAATCTCAGCATATTCGTATTATGGAAAAATGCTTATTCTTATTTTTCAACAATTCTTTAATATGGAAATTTTATAGCAATGGTTGTCTCTTGCATATCTGGGTTTCAGTTACTCTGCTGCAGTTGTATGTATTTGATAACCAGCATACTTTTACCATTTTTCCAAACCACAGAACCCTTATGTTAAAAACACTGTGATCTAAGGATTTTTCTCTAGGAAATATACCCAAGTTATGGCATAAATTGAATTTCTTAATTCAGCTGCTAAACTCCTACAAACCTATGCTCTACTGCACTCCTGTGTGGCAGATAGCTCAGCTGAATCTATAGGACAAGCCATATGTACAACAGAGTAACTTGGCTTGACTTTGTTTAAAGCCCCAAATACTAGCAAAGCAACATGAAGTACACATGACTAGCCTTGTTTTCCTGAGTCTCAGGGGCTTCATTAAAGCTTTTTTCAGCAAGGGGAGTTTTGCTGTGGGTTTCAATAGTATAGCTGCAGACGTATTTAACCAATTGGGAGCAGATGTATGCTAGCTATTACATGATAATATAATTAATTGATAGTGAACTGTACTGAAAATAGTAATTAAGACTTCACTAATCTGTTCTTCATTATCAATGTGTATTTTAAGCTGCATTAAATAAATGGTATTGTCTTCCTAAAGCTCAGCAAAGATAAAACAGTAATACTGTTAATTGTGGGAAGATTGTCCAGAGTACGTTGGGCATCTGTGGAGACCTCTTTAAACAGAGGACAAATGAATGGAATAAGCCATCCCAGCAGAATGCTCTAATACCATCCCATTTTACTGGGAAGCCCTCTGTTAATTCAAAGTATACTATTGTATTTTTACTACCTGCTTCTGTCTATTGATATTTCATTAACTGTAATTGGAGTGGTTAAGAAGCTCCACGCTTTATCACCAGTCCTCTGCTATTAGTCCAGTTATTCATTTACTTTCGGGTTGCAGGGACTCTTGGTCACCACTGCAAGTTGGAAAGATGAGAATTCCCACTCTGGACTAAATCAACAGACTCTTAAGTCTTCTGAGAGTAGCTTCCAACAAAGGTGTGGAATATCCTGTGATGGATAATTGAGAAATAAAGAGCATGCAGGGCAGGATTTTTCTAAAATAGTCAGAGCTGAGCTAACATCATAAAGTATAAGGCTTAATTAGTGTCTAGAGTCATGGGATTCCAGTGGATTTTGCAAGTTATTTGCTACACATGAAGTTTTTTACTCTTAGTACATTTCTTTCTGATGCATGGTTCTCTGATCCATTTCAAACATAAACACAGGTGTACAGATGATGACGAGAAAAAATACAACTATTTCTTTGGAATATTAGTTAATTATATTCAGAATTCAGCACTGGCTGAGTGAGATGTCTCTACTACCTCTTATGCATCTAAATCTTAGTAGGCTCTCAGCGTTAAGCACTGAATAGATGTGTACATGTAGCTTGGAGGAAAACATAATTGTTAAGTGTTTAGCATAGCAGGCTTTGCTGATTATGGAATCATTCATTTTGTTTGAATTACAAGGCTTTATATATGTTATTTATGTCTCTCTGCCATTTTTCTATGGTGCTATGGAGAGTTGGAGTAACCTGGGTACTTTCAGACACTTTGCTGACATCATTCCATCAACTAGTATGTGTTACTGTAAAGTGTCTTTTGGATAAAACCTTACACAACAGAAAGGACCATGACTTGTATAAGCCCATACACACAGTGAAGGCTTAGGTGTTCATTGCTGAACTAAATTTTCCTTGTGACTCTCTGTAAACTTCAGTGTTTTGTTTGCAAAGGTACTTGTGCCCATTTGGCATTTTATGAATAAAAAGAATCTGTTTACATCTATTAATAAATTGAAAATGGTGTGTTGTGTTTGGCTTTGTTTTGTTATTGTTTTTAAATAGGAATTTTAAAACTTCTCAGGTAATTCTGGGCAAACTTACGCATTTTGACGTTTTGTGGGGTTCTTGTACTCCTTATAAAAAGCTTACTGCAGTTGTCAGAAACCTTTAGCTTTTAGCCACTCTCCAGAATTCCCCATTTACTTACTACTTTTTTTCTATGTTGGTAGTCACCATGAAGTCCTCTTCTATGCGTTTGCTTCTCAGCACTTTCTCTGTCCTGTCAGTGCCTTGAAAGATTTATCTTCCAACCCTTCAGCACTAAAGGTGATTCCATCTTACTGCATATTCGAAGGACAACACAACAAATTATTAGGAGACTGTCTTGTTTTGGGAGAGGATGTTTTGGCTTAGCCATTGTTTGGAGTATTTTATGAGGAGCAGGGTTGTGGGGACAGAGATGAAGTTGTATTACCTTTCCCCTCTGGATTAAGGCTGATGCCAGACTGCCACCCTGCTTTTCCTTTAGAGCTATGACCCTGAGCTATTTCTCTGTTGGTTTCAACATTAAAATACAGCACATTGCCCAACCAAGCATGTAGCAGACTCTCTTGCAAGAATTTTGTCAGCCTCAAAAGAGGCACTGATCCAAAATCTTGTACTTCTTGGGGAAATGCTACAGCCGCCTCCTTTTCTGTCTTGAGCTATGCTTCAAAGTACATTAAAAAATAAGTCAGTTCCAACTATTTTTATGACTGGCCTAATTTTGCTGGACATTTCAGAGTCTTGCTGAAGACATACCTGTTTGACTTGAATTGTGTTAGGTTTCTTTTTATTGAAGCAGCTCACTACACTGCCCAGGGTTTTAAGCACCCTCCCTTTGGAACTACAGGGATGCTGGTTCTTTCAGTAAGGTGGCTACTGAACAGGGTTTGGGTTTTGTTTTTTGGGTTGTTTGTTTTTTGGGTTTTTTTTTTTTTTTTTTTTGGTTGGTTTTTGTTTTGGTTTGGTTTTGGTTGGTTTGAAATCACAGCTTTAGACTTAGATGCTTTAATCTTTAAGCCTGCACTTACGGTCTCTGTTTAATCTGAATGCACCTGGCCTAAACGTGCTTGAAAGTATAACTGCATAGTATGGTTTTACCTTGAATTAACACATCCTTTGCCTTCTCTACTCCCCGCAAGCACCTGCTCTGAAGACAAGATTGCAAAAAGGCAAGGTTTAATCTAAGTCATGTTTGGGGTTAATAGTTTGCACTAGACAGAGCAAAGGGCACGAGACAGTTTGCACTAACCAAGAGCAGTTTTTGCACAGGGCTGTGCTCAGAGAGGAGGATGCTTAATGACCAACCCCATCCATCTCACCCCAGACACATTCCTGTTCCTTGGCAGGCTGTACAGGCAGGAGGGCACAGGAGCAGGCGAGGTGAGGGTTACTGCACCTGAAGGTAACTGGTGATGCACCCACTGAGAAGTTCTTCCAGATGGCCACGAGGTGGAAGCAGGGCTGCACTCGGGGAATTGCAGGAATTGCATCCCCTCCGGGGCTGCGCGCTCAGCTCCAAAACAAAGCGTACCAAAGCCCCTGCCCACCCCAGCTAGTCGGCATAAAGGCACCCATCAGCCTTGCATGTGGAGTGAGCTGCACAGTGACGGCTCAGGCAGTGTTACCACCTGGCTGGTCAGCCCTCACCCTAACCACCAGGAACAACACTCAAAGCATGTTTCACCGTCCCACCTCTTCATTGCCACTTTTTCATAATTCTCTGAGGATGCAGCTTCAGGACCACCAAGTAGTAGCACTAATTGTAAACTTTTTCTCTTAAATAAACAGAGGTAAGTTGTGTGAATAGCCCTGTTTCTGTAACTTTTGTTCCAGTATTTTGCCCAGCCTATGTCACTTCCTGCCTTTGCAGACCCCTATTATCCTTTTGTCACTAGCTGGGTAAAAGTCCTCATGTGCACCAACTGTACAGCCACCAGAGCAAACAGAAGAGATAAGGGATGGGCTATGCTCTGAACTCAGTGGATAAGAATGCTAATTTAGATTTCTCTTTCCTTTTCCTTTCTATCTAGTTTCCAACAGTCAAATTTATAGAGAGCCTTGTTGCTATTACCAAGTTTGGCTGAAAAATTCTGTACTTGACTAGTTAGGTGGGAAAGAGAGTAGAAACAGGACAGAGAGCACCACATGTACTTCTTCCCCTTCTTGGCTTTTTTGATAAAGGCTGGACAGTTTTTGAACAGAAACAAGAACCTACTATAGATACTAACTGAAGGACATAGAGCTGTCAAAAAAACAAAAAGCATGCCAGAGCTCCCAAAGCAATGCTACAACCTTTAAGGGAAAAAAAAAAATCTAAGGCTTTTGAACCTTTATAAATTCTGAAGTGATAACTGACTTGTTGCACAGCTGAAGTTACTCCTCTGTGTTTGCACAACATGGGGGCAGGGGGTGAAAAAAAGGTTTTCATCTTTGAAGCCTGAGAACCAAATGTTTTTCCGAATACAGGATTCAGCTACACCCTTTCTTCCTAAACATTTTGGCATATGTCACACATTTTTCTTCTGCTATGTGCAAATAAACTCCTGTTCCTCCTAAAGAAGTAACATTCCACAAGGACAGGAGGAAGGTTTCATGCTGTAGTTGGTCCTGTAACTGCCACATTAAAACCAGACTGCAGTCTCCCTTGCTGACATGCATAGCAGTATCTGAATAAAATGAACAGTTACCCTTTTTTGTGCCACCACGAGAACTGACCCTGTCCCTGTTGGCAACTGGAGATGGCAGGCTGAGTAAAACCATGTCCAACATTTAAGACTTAGCTCGTGTGATGACACTGTGATATACCAGGATAACCAGGAAGAGTCTTCTTCCTGGGCAAAAGGAAAACAATTTTTTAAAAAGTTATGTGTTTGTTACTGAAAAATTTTAAGCATGGAAGAAAAAAAGGAATTTTATAAAACTAAGACTTTTATACCAGCACCTCCATGCACTCAGTATTATTCTACACTGAAAAGTGTAGCTTTTCCTCATGCAAAATGAACACCTTGTTTTTTAAATAATACAGTTGGAAATGATGGCTTTATGACACTGTTCCCATTTGCACAATTCCTGGAAGAATTACACTGAACTTTAGTAGCCTGTTGAAAAGGAAGTTATCCTTCTTCCAAATTTACATTAACCAGCATAATACAGAGGAGAGTCACTGTTCTGAAGCATAAAAAACCCCTAACCACCCAACCAAAAATTACCACGCACAACCCCTTCGCCCACTTTGCTATATAAAGATCAATCCACAGAGAAACTATTCTGAGATTTTTTTCTGTATTTGAACTGGTATAAAGGCCTTTAGTCTTTTTGCTAATTTTTAAAGCAGTTCAGTATGAGGAAGCTATGTAAAGGCTGCTTTTTTCCTCACAACATCAAAATTATTTGTATTTCCTCCAAGAGTAGTCTTAACTGAAACTAAATGAAGATACATACAAGTATCCAGAGCAGAGATAGGTCTGAACACTGGCATAAAGCAGTATGAGGGACAACTTGCTTTAAAAGTACATTACAAAAATAGCATGTTCACACTCTGACCAGGGTTTAATATTAACATACCTGGATACTCTGGAAGGAAGTTACAATCTAGTATTTTTGCCATGTAAACCCCTTCCTAGAAAATCAAGATTTACTGAGTCTGAGTTGCTTACTGAATTCTTTTCATGGAAGAAGCATGAGCTACATGAATTACACAGGTAATGGGTGGCTTGGTATTTATAATTTATTTGTATACAATCATCATGTACCCTGCCTCTGGGTACAGTAAGTTGAGTGCTGCATGTTCCCTCAGACACAACAACAGTCCTATAGTATGATGGGGCTATTTGAAGTGACAAAAATGTGAATGAAGGATGAAAAAAAAAAAAATACCACGGCCTGTCAAATAGATTTTGAAAAAAATGTATCAGTCCCAGCAGCTAACTGCAACAAAAACCTAGAAGAAGGTGCTGGCAGTCTGATTAGTCTCTAGCAGATTGATGGCTCTTCTACTGCATGGGCACCTTCAACAACAGCTTTCACACACTTGGCCATTGTCTGGGATGCTCTACTAATGGAATCTGTAAAAAAAAAAAAATCCAAACACCTCAGTGCACAGACACAATACAAAATAAATTTAGTACAAGACTGGATACAAAGAGGATAAATAAAATCACTGAGTTGAAAATACACTCTGTGCTTTATGTAAATTCCAAACAATTTTACTGAAAAATGTTTCTTCGAAAGACTCAAATCCTATGTATCTTAGCAGAAAGCTTTAAACAAATCGTAAGAACATTACTGTAAAGCTAAGTAAAATGTTTTGATTTCAGAATGGGAAGACCACAATATACATACCTGTCATATAGAAGTCTTTTATTGTGAGCTGAGGTGGAACAAGAGGATCAGCAAGAAGCTGTTGCTTCACTAACTGTGGTAAGAAAGGAAAAGAAAGTCACCTGTATGACAGGAGCTTGTTACCAAAGCATTGGTTTAGTGAATTCTGCATTCAGTGTAGGTCAAAATATGCTTTTCATACTACATGTGAAGATTTTTCAAAAAAGCATTATGCTATATAACAACGCTAAATCATGCCAAGATGCTTCAGTTTTGCTTACCTTTGCCAATTCATTTGCCTGGATGAAGTAGTTCGCTTCTTCCACGTCATCATATCGAACCAGATTGGGTGATACTTCTTCTAAACGCTTCCGTATTTGATCAAGGCTCTCATAAGGCAAGGTCAAACCAGCCAACTAAGAGATTCACAGAAAGAAATGCCATCAAGTCTAGGGATTTTACTCATAGTAGTTTAGATTACCAACCCATTAACTTCCCTAAAGTAAAATGAGGAGAAGTCTATGCTTCTGAAAACACAGGCAGTTAGAAGGCGCAAACTGAAGCAAAGTCAGTGTTCTGTTGGAGCTCTGATGCCTACATAGCCAACACCTCCCCATGGAACCAAGGGATCCTGTAAAAACCAGGCTGTCCTGTTTGCTATACAAAGGATAAAAAGAAAGGAAGTACTTTTCTCCTTCCATACTTGCATTTTCCTTAGCTTACCACCAAATGAGAAAAAAGCTGATGCAACTATCAATGCATCTTGTTCCCTCTGAGTAGTGAGCACATATTTGACCTCACCTAATGATACCAGATCCTGGCCTCAGAGTCTATGCTGTTTTCTTTCTAAAATGCAAGAAACTGCATGCTCCCACCAGCTTCCTCTAAAGCACTTCACAAAGACCTGCAAAATTTGCAAAGCCTCACCCATTATGCATTCCAACAGCATACAGCAGCTACAATATTAGAGCTATCCTCAAAAGAGAAACAATATGATTTAACTCACAGAATTAACATACATATTGACATGTATCTGTTCAATACAGAACGTTACTTCGTAAAATTACGTGTCTCCCTGAAAATCTACCTTTTTTTACACTGGAAAATGTTTACAAAAAGGAACTTAAACTCTCAATAGACTTTTATTAGAAGCAACTCATAACAGCAACAGTACCTCAGAGACAGCTCTAATAATTTTCCAATCTTCTCTTGCCATCCCAGGAGGTGTTACTGCTACTCTTGTCTGCTGGGCCCGACCTTCAGTATTCACATATGTGGCTGCCTTCTCTGTATATGCTGCTCCTGGGAGAATAATATCAGCCATGGGAGCTCCCACATCCCCATGATGCCCTAAATACATGGAAAGAGGAAACAGTACACAACCGTATGAGACAGAAGTAAGTCAAAATAAAAAGAAATGCTTTACTAAGAAAGAATTTCTGTGTTCCCAGAAAAAAGGGATTTTCTAAGTTTTGCTTAGCCAGTAATCTGAAGCCCATGAGGCTGGCTGCTCTGAGGTCTTACTTGACTAATACTCTGGTGAGAATGAAAGGACTACAAGCAGGAGTAAATGGTACTTCAGTCTCTACAGTCACTCAGATTTGGGAGGATCTTGGAATAAGGATTCTTAGGTTAAGATAAGATCATGTTTTGCTATGATAGAACAGCCGGAAACTAATGCTGTTTTGTCTGCCAGGTCTGAAGCTATGTTTCAGAAGCCCTATACTGGTTTATATTCCCTTATTACTCATCAACAGTTTCCCATCTTTACCTAAGAAATAGATAACCAGTGTATCAGTTATGTGTTAGAAGTTCCCCTTCCTGGCAGAAAACAAAGGCTAAAATTCCTCAAAGGGTTTTATACCACTGTTTACGCTTTTTCTCCATCTATTAAGAAAGCAGCATTTCTTAATTTACGTCTTCTAATTACCTTGATAGATGATGAAACAGTCCTTCGGCAAGTCTTGACGCGTTATACAACCCGAATCTGCTCCCAAGAGATACAATACTTTGGGAGGACTTTTCCTAATTGCCTCCACTCCTGGTTTGAAACCCAGGTCCAAAGCGGCGACTTGGCTTGCAACCCTGTAGGAACAAATACATCATGACTTTAAGAAATTTCAGAATTCTCCCTCTCACAGCAGAACAAACCTAACTTCTTTTCCTGACTAAATATTTTGAAGGGATGTAAGAGGTTCCTAATAGTAACAAGACAAACATGAAGCTCAAAGGCAGCTGAAATTTTTGACAGAGTATCAAGTTAGTTTTGCATTTTGACAACCTGACACCATTTAAAGTTTTCACAGGGAATCTCACCTATTTAAGATAGTTTAAGATAGCAAAATAAAGACAGACATTGAAAGTCAGGACCTGGTGGCAGGCAGCTCACTGGTGAAGCTCGATGCTCCAGATAACATTTCAGCGATGAATGGAACTCATCAGGCTTTTAATTTAGGGCACTCACATGGAAGATGAAAGACCAACTCTGGGGCCATCAGCTACTCAAAATCATCAAGGACTTAAGACCACTATTTCATCACTATTCATTTATTCACACATAAAAATACTTCTAAAAGAATGAAATAATAATTCCCATTTTCTGGCAGTCTTCCTTTTCCAGAGCAAAAGTTTTGCATAATCCTCCATAATCAGGTGCCAGTCTTATTTAAAAGAAAAAAGATTCTCTCTAGAGTACAGATCTTCCAATGTAACTCATTTTGTCTGACACAGTCAGACACTGAGGTTTCAGTAATTTAAGTTGCTTCTTACACTTAAGATAGAACGGATGGTGCACCATAAGTGTAGAAGTCAATATGAAAGCCTGCCAAACCACACTTGTACCATGAGTGTTCTTTAACTCATCAGTATTTTGGTACTAAATATTTCAGTTTCAGCAGCAGAATGTTATATTCTAGTTTCCTTCAGAAGACCAAGCCCTGCTCTAAGTATACTATTTTTACAGCAATGAAGCTGCTTTTGGCAGAAGAAATTTGTTGAGTCTCCAGAATTGAGAGCCATTACACTTGGTGAAATAATTTTTCCTTTACAGAGATGGTCAATTTGACAGTCAGAATTTTAGAAAGGGAGTGGTGAAGGGCTGTCCAAAGAGAAGCTTGTCTATTAAAAGGAGTAATATCCTAACAAACTGAATAGCTAAGACCAAAAGCTCTCAAATGAAAATCTTTGAAGCCTTTCTATTAACTATTCAGTTGAGAAGCTGCATAGTAAAAGGAATATTAAAAAAACCCAAACGAAGAAACCGTATTATTTAAATACTTCTGCCATTTTGCTTTTCTTTCTCTAGATAAAATGCAGTCATTTAGCAATTGACACTGGTCTGCTGTGCATCCTACTGAGCACTGTGGTAGATGTTATTAAGGTCTCTTGTGTGCTGTGTCTAAATTGAAACCTTAAATTCTACATTTTAATATCATACATTAATGAAAACTCATGGAGACCTAGGTCAAGGAACCCATTTTTATTAAGATTTGCTAGCTTGTATTTCTGGTTTTTAGATTCCCCACAGGTTTTAACCCAATATGCTGCTTGTGTGTATACGAAGCAATCTGTACACATACAGTGCGGTAACCTGCGCAGCCCAATGTGCAAGCAAGCTGCTCCCAAAAAAGCAAACCTGTGTAGGATGTTCATGACTTTCCAATCAGCACCAGCACCGCTCCTGGCCCTGGCATTCTGTGCAATGGTGGAAACAGCTGCATGGATGGCAGCGCCGTCACCGCGCTGCAGGGCCGCGCTGCCCACCACCACCATCGGCTTTTTGGCTTGGTCGAGGACCTGTGCAAGCCAAGAATCAGAAATTCATCCCACAGCTACAAAGACAATTCTTGGTACAGATAATGTGATAAATCCCCCAATTTCTCTACAAGTCTTCTGTGCAAAGCTACGGTTCCAAAATGGTCATTGTTTCATTTAGGGATGAAGCCAAGAGAAACTGCTGTAAGCAGTAAACTACCTTGTCAGTACAGAACTGTATGCTCGATAACCACACATTTAAGTGGAAACAGCAGCTGGAACAGACTGTTTTATGTCAAGAAATATCCCAGGAGTTTCCTGCACTGCTAAGTTTTACACACCTGAATATATTACACAGTTTATACATGCTTGGTGCACACTAATCATTACCTCATCTCTGCATTTGATTAAAAGCAAATAACCCCATCTATAACATGGACTTTTCTTCAAATCTGTCTCCGAGGAATTCAGATTATTACTCAGTATCTGTGGAATTTAACAGTCACACTCATAAGTTCTGTGTACCTTGGAGAAGGCATGTTTGCCAGAAGCAATGTCCTGAAGTATCTGTGGGGACTCTCCTAGATGTTCATACGTGTAGGTCAAATTCACAGGAGAGCCAACAAGAGCCACTTGCAAGTCATTGTGAAGCCAGCTGAAAATACAACAAACATTTATAAAAATTAAAGAAATACAGAGTTTTACCCAACCAAAGCCACTAATTATAACTTCAGCAGTAACTTAAAATAGGATTGCAAAGGAATTTAAATGGCACTCATTGTTTTGGTAAGATGCAGTTTAGCTTTATTCTGACTGTTAAGCAAGCCTCCAGGTTTTTTAGAAGGATTATTTCTCTAGATATATTCCAGAAACAGTAAAGCAATACACCTTACATGACAAATTCATAACTCAATTCCCTCCTCCCCTCAAGCTTCTGCCAATTCACTTATAGAAATCCACTTATTTCTTAGATAAACACAGAAAAATTTAGCTGGTTAGAAATTTTTTTTTTTTTTGCAGCTTCTTACAGCACAGACTTACAAAAATACATGAAAATATACATTCAAAAGTCTCACTGCATTTTCTCCTTTCAAAAATTTCAATGTCATTACTGTTCAAAATTATGCATTTTCAAAGATCCTAGCATTAAGAAGGACAGGGATTTTATAGACCTCATTTGCCTCATACTGACAAATCTTATTAAAATTGAATTAGCTACGTTCTAAAGTTTGGGAAAGCCAAACTACTTGGCAAAGAAAATGTTAAACTGGAATGACTGCTTCTAAACTCAGCACATCTGATTTGTTACAATACAAAAAGCAATAAACTGATGCTGAAAATAAATCTTTAAGGAATAAGCTTGAACAGACTTCTATAAAACAGAAAATCTGAGGTGTCTGTGTAATGTAGCAAAGGAATAAATGTCTGAGTAGATGAACTTAATGTAAAATGTCAAAGTGAGAATGAACTACCTCTACACTACAGGGTAGTACCCTTTTTCCACACATAAATCACCATTCCCTTTACTAAAAGGTGAACTAAATCCAATGATCCCCTCTGAATGAATGCTCTCAAGTTACTGCCTGCAGCTCCAACTGAGCACTGTATCAAATCCAGATGGATTCACATGCTTATTCACCACGAAGGAATACAAACCTCTTTCGAATTCTAGCATTAAAGAGCGGTGCCTCAAAGCGTGGATTGGTGCCAACCAGAAGGAGGACATCTGCCTCCTCCACCCCAGCAATCTTGGTATTCAGCAGGTAGTTAGAGCGTAAATCTGTGCTATAACAAAAAGATGTAAGAAAGAGGATGAGAATTCAGTAGAGGGAAGGAATGAAGCTATGGTAAAGATTGTAGATGCTCAAAACACTTTTTCATCTCAGGAAAAGGAAGAGAAGGAAGAGATTTCTCAATCCAAATTACTAATCACAACTGTACTAAAGTTTTCACACCACAAATAGAAATAGACTAACTTGTCCAGCTCACAACAGAGTGTAACTGGCTTTCAGTGACTGACTGCTAAACTGCAGCAGCTGTACATTCAGTACAACATGGGGTGAAGTGCGCAACTCTTGCTGGAGTAGAGACTACAAATCAACTCACAGCCCATAAATACTCTCTATATGTGAGTATTGTAAATTCAAATAAATCCTGCTCATGCATCAGCAATTGTTATCCCTGCTAATTTCAGAATATTGCCATGAGATGACCTGCACACTGGAAAGTTTATTAACATACTAATTACAGACATTGCCTGTCCTCTTACCCAGCTCCAGCAGTAGGAAAGATCTCTTCAGTGCAGAGTGTATCACAATTCATTCTATTCAGTAGGTCTTTCAGAGCTATTAATGCTTCTGCATCCACCAACCCTCCTACAACTGCTGCTATTTCCTTACCTTCCACTGCCTGGAGCTGGAGAGAAAGAAAGCATAAACAAAAACAAAAGAAACTGCTGAAATAAATTCTCATTTAGCCCAGGTAAATATTTGTTATATTAGGGTGTGCCAAAGCCAGCAGTGCAAATGCTGGCCTGGAGTAGCACAAATGGATCACTGGTGTCTGATTCCTGCCAGGCAGCAACTCCAGCTCCTTCAGAACACAGGATAAGCAAAGAAGAGTTCTCTGTATTCTATGCATGTCTCTTCCACTTGAGTTATCACTCAGATGTAGCTAATTCTCATTTGGTGTGGTGAGAGAGGAAGGCTGGTGAAGACTTTTATTTTAACAAAGCCACAGTGCAGACAGAATACAAACTTCCATAACACAAGCTCTGGTAGTAAACTCAACTCAAAAGTATTATCTAAGAAGCAATAGCTTTTGTAACAAACCCTGCCACTGTACCATGGGCAAAAACATCCTTGAGGAAAGTTCAATTACAGTCATTCAATTCTACTTCGTCCACATAAAATTTTTAATCAAAATCCAGAGCAGTCATGCAGCACTTCATTTGAGCTGCAGAATCAATCACCACACAGAGAAAGCACTGAGGAAAGCACAATTCAGATATAAGTAATACAGACTTAATGTCTTTGATGACAAAAGTGGTGATAGCACAGTTTAAATAAATTTAAAGATGCCCTCAGATAGGTCAGAGTATTCAGGAAAATTGCTTCCTCCAAAATTTCTGAAGAAACAGTTTACTTTCCTATTTAAATGAAAGTAATTTTATTTAAATAAATCTCTCACAATGCTCAAAATGAAATCATGATAAGAAAAAGTTCTTTGAAAGGTCCAATCCACGAATCAGGAAATATTAGTCAAAATAAGAAATTTAAGTGGAAACACAATGGATTAGAAGTCAAATGTTCCCCTCTAACCTTAAAGAAAAAAGCCTTTTTAATAAAAATTAAATTAATTAAATTATTAAATTAATTTGGTATTAATATTTGTAATACATCCAGCTTTAGAAATTAATTTTAGACTTATATTGAAAATTGTTCTTACCACACCAGCAACACGAGCTAATACATCCTCCCATGAGGCATAAACAAATACTCCTTTCTCATTTTTGATCATTGGCTGAGTAAGTCTCTGACGCTTCAGACCATCATAAGCAAACCTAAGTGAACACCAAGAATATTATAAAAGAGCAAAGACAAGGATAATTGTGTATAATTCTGTGAGTTTTCTAATTGCAAGCTTTTAGAAAAGAGAAAACCAAGAAATATTTCCCCTAGAAGTTTAACTTTTTCTCCTCAAAAACTCACAAAACAATCAGTAATAGAAATAAAAGTTACTGTGAAAAAATGCTACAAAAATCAGAACGTCAGAAAACTAAGCAACTTCAATTATAGAATAAAAAAACATAATTCACAATTATTATTCTTCCTTGTACCTTCACAGTAATAAAAGCTGAATACTGAAGTTGGTGCTACTGTGCACATTTCTGGTTCTGCAAAATGTGCCTTTAATGCATACATAAACACATGTGGTTACAAGCACATCCACACACCTGGTTTTGTCAGATATCCATTCCTCATTGATATCTTCATGCAGCCTTGGCAAAATTCTCATCACTTCTCCTGTTCTTGTGCTCACCACGATGTTGCTTCCAACTGCATCAAGAACATCAATTGACTCTACCTTCCTGTTTAGAAGAACAAATAAACCACTTACAGTCTTTCATATATAGGCAGCAAGTGTCTTATTTTTGGCCTGAATAGAGACAATTTTCTTCCCAGTAACTGATACAGAGATGTATTTTTGGATTTAGGGTGAGAATAGTGTGATAACACAGGGATGTTGTAGTTGCTGCTAAACAACATTCACACCACATCAAGGACTTTCCAGCTTCTCACCCAGTCCCACCAGCAAGGAGGCTGGGGGCCATGAGAAGCTGGGGGGACACAGGCAGGAGAGCTGACCCCAACGGACCAAAGGGATGCTCTGCACCTCACAGCAGCAAGCTGAGCATGTGAACGAGGGGGAAAGCTGGCTGGGGGCTGCTGCTCAGGGACTGGCTGGGCAATTGCAGTGTGCATCACTTGCTTTGTACATTCTAATTCTTTTATCATTATCGTAATTTTCTTCTTCTGTCCTATTAAACTGTCTTTATTTCAGCCCATAAATTTTTCTTCCCCCCCCCCCCAATTTTCTCTGCTATGCCCCATGAGGGGCTGAAATGAGCAACTGGCTATGTGGCATTTAGCTGCCTGCTGAGTTAAATCACAACAGTCTTCTAAAGCATCCAGTGTGGGGTATGAAGAGTTGAGGTAACAACAGATCTGACCAGAACGTGAAAACAAATTTGTTATAAGCACTCATTGTATTAGTTTAATGGGTGCAGGTCTCAGAGTTGCTGCACATGTTCTCAGACCTTGCTGTCTGGATGTGTTCCTTGTTTTCTGTTTATCATCTCTTGAAGGTGGATTAAAGATGCAATTCTGTCACAGTGTGCCACTGGTTTATGAAAGGACAGAATTGCTGGTGGAGAGACTGATCCGGTGCTTGCACTCAGCAGCGCTGCCGGCTCCGTGCTTCGGGAGCCTTCCAGCGGACACGGTTGGTAACTACACCCTCCACCTTCCCGGAGAGTCCATCTGTGGGGAGGAGACCTTCCTCCGTCTTCCTCTGCTCCTCCAGACTAATTACAACAGCTCTCGGGGATTTTGAATATCCTTGGGATGGTCAAACCAGCATGTTCCTACGTTCGAGGCCAGGTTGGATAAAGTCTTGAGTAACCTGATGTAGTGGGAGGCGTCCCTGCCCACGGCAGGGGTGGTTGCGACTAGATCATCTTCAAGGTCCACTCCAACCCTTAATGTTCTGTGATTCTGTCTCCTGAATGTGTTTCAGGTCTTGTTTAGGTTAAACAACTACTTAAGAAAATCACAGAGATCTGCTCTGAGGCTGAATAGCTTAGTTTCAAAGATATTTTAAATAATATCCTCAACAATTAGTGAGTTAATGAATTTGTATCTTCCTTTATATGCATCTTTTACGAAGCAATCAGCACAACCTACAAGTCCAAAACATTTTAGGGTAAAAATAAGGGAAGAACAGTCTACAAGCTATAACATTCTTCCTTTTCTTAAATAAGCTTTAAGAACAAGATTTGTCTTAGATTCAGTCTATGGAGAAGTTTACAACAAAAACACAGGAAATAAAAATCAGACCAAACCCTTGGTATCACAGATGGACATGCTCTAAGATAAAGTGCACGACCAACAGAGAAAGCTGTGTCTTTAGTATGAGTTAAGATACCTACCTTGTCTCCCATGGGCGTGCAGTAAAGGCATATGGCTTGGAGGTAAGAGCACCAACTGGGCAGATGTCGATAATATTTCCTGACAACTCAGACATAAACATTTTCTCAACGTAAGTACCAACTTGCATATCATTTCCTCTTCCGGTTGTTCCCAAGTCATCTACCCCTGCAACCTCACTAGCAAACCTGGTAGGTACACAAAGAAGGAGAAACACATCTGGCATGTACAGCTGCATAGAACATTTTTCAGCTCTCATTTTCTTAAGATAAAACATTAGTTCATACACCTGAAAGAGGAAAACAATTGTTTGGATGCATTAGTCCGCGCCATCACATGCAGGACCATCTGCAGAATTTCATTCAGAAAGGGCTACAAAAACTAGGGGGAGTTATATCAAAAAACACAGCAGTTCAGTACTCACTGTATTACACAGAGTCCAAGATTAGTCCTAACTAACAAGTTCTTTCTAGAAATAGTTGAGTATGTTATATTCTTTTCCATTTGGCTCAACTTGGCCAGTACAGCATCTCAGGGCTACAGAACAGCGTAAATATAGCTACCAGAGGCTATCAAAAATAAATCTTACAACTGTGGCTGAGGAAGTCACATATCCATTCTGGCACCAACACCATGGGACCAGTTCTGCCCTGCAGAACTCTGATTTCACTTTCATGCATTGGCCATCTTTCTCTATTTCATGTCTGGTAGCTCCAGGAAACCAGCTATCAGTCACTAACAGAAATAAAATTTTTAAGTACAATCAGAAAAGAATTTTTTTAAAAACTGACTACCCCTCATGGGGTTTCTTTCACTGGTAACAAACTGTCACAAATATGCCTGCTTAGTACTCTCCTCAGTGAAAGCAAAGGACTTTACCTGATGCATCGAGTGCACTGTATACACCGAGTCATGATGGTTTTGACTAATGGCCCAATGTTCTTGTCTTCCACAGCACGTTTGCTCTCTCTAAATCTGCTCCTATCACTGCCAAACATCATTGACTGGTCCTACAACAGACAACAGAACATCCCGGCTGCTGGAAAGCACAATTTCACCAAAGACAACAGCATTATACATAAGTCTACATAATTGAATTGGATATTGTACCTGTAGATCACATTCTCCACCCTGATCACAGATAGGACAGTCCAATGGGTGATTTGCCAGCAGAAACTCCATTACACCCTCTCTGTTAGGTTCAGAGAATGAAGTTAATATCAACTTAACATAATTTAGCAGATAGTACAACTAATCAGCCAAGAGGCTAAAAGAAAGGTACCTTGCTTTCCTGGACTTCTCAGAGTTTGTCAGTATATTCCAGCCCTTCATAACTGGCATGGCACAAGCAGCAACGGGCTGTAATCACCACAAAAAGAATGCATGAACACAATATATTTCTTCTCAGCATGGGCACAAACCCTCACCTCCTCCCTCCCTATTCTAACGTAGGTTTCTGCTACAAATAAATAGAAATAAAGAGGTCTGCAAGGAAAAAAAAAAAAAGGAGCTAAATGATAAAGTCATTGGAAGCCATGTTTATTAATAATCTGCTATATAAAAAGGTTAAATTAATCATGATTTCTTTAAACTTGAAAATTCTACAATTCCTGGCCCAAACTCAAGCAATTACAGCATTAAGAATGTCAGGTGTAATCAAAGTCAAATAGAAGACCTTCAGCAGATATCCGGAAAACCTCTAGAACTGAAATTCAGAGCATGAATTGTTTACAAGACATTTATTTGCACAAAGCCTGTATAAAGTCTTGGAATAAAATTCTTCACAAGATTACTGCAAGATTAACAAAACTTCCTGCTCCATAAACAAATCCTTCTTACTTTTCAGTCACATCATGACTTCCACCTTTAGTGATAACCCAACATATCCAGAGACACAAAGCTCAAACTATGGAACTGAAGTAGGCGTGAGCTAAAAAATTTTGTGTGAGTATAGATGTGTAATCCAAGACTGAACTCCAAAAGAATGTGCATAGATTTCTTAGTACTGCTAAAGACAGTGTTCACTCCTGAAATAAACTATTTCACAACAGATATCAGTGCATTAAAATATAAACTAACTCACTGCAACCTTTACTTAGAATGAACCTGCAGGTACTATTATTACAGCTAAATTCATACAGCATCTGATGTTTATTATTTACATAGTACCAGCTGAAAATGTGTGGCTGAAGCTTGAACTACAAAGCATAAAATGAATCTAACAGCAAACACACAGCTATCAAATGCTCATGTCCAAGAGAAAGATAGTTCATAATAACCTGAGAACTGACTCTGACTCATAGGCAATCACTGCAGTCCAGTGGGGAGATGAGAAAAAACTGCTTTGAGCAGCTGAAGGACACCAATTACTTACAAGATTTAAACTAGGCCCAAGCACAGCAAAAAATTCCTATTGAATACTCCATATTGCAATTCCTATGAAACACAATACCTTTGGAGCTTTCTCTATTTCCACAAGACACATCCTACAGTTTCCAGCAACAGAGAGACGATCATGGTAACAAAAACGAGGTATCTGAACTCCAGCCTTTTCACAGGCCTATAAAAAAATAAGAAAAAAAGGGAAATTAAATCTTAGACTTTTCAGTTCCACCTCAGAAAACACTATACAACTTTTCACAGAGTAACACTGTCAGTGCTCAAGAATAGAGTGCACTTGACCTTTAATCTTAAGAAGCGACCATAAATAAAAAATCGTGACAAAGTAAAAAAAATGGAAGGATATCAATTACAAATATAGTTTTTCTAACCTTTGTAAGTGATTGAGGAAATGAGAACTGACCTCTCTTTCATTCTTTTCTCCAATAATAGAGAGAACTCTCTGCAACACGGCACTAGCAATATAAATACCTTTTTTAAGAACACATTCACTCTTTACAGAAAAGTGCATCAAAATAAAAATGGAAAAGCATAAAAACAGCACCATGAGCATAATGATTTTTGATAATCTAACAACACAGACACTCTGTATAAAGGTACTCCGGCACAGTCAATCTTCAACTTCAGCAGACCCCAAACTCAAAGACAACGTGACAGAAGATGAGACAGGAGGACAGAGCCAACAGATTTCCAGAGAATAGATGAAGACAGCCTTTCCTGCATAAAACCCCCAGGGCTAATGGGATCTATGCTACAGAATTATAGCTTTGCCTGCCAAAAGAAATACCACCGAATTTAATAAAAAAACTCTAACAAGATGCAGTTTTTCTGATAATGTCTACAAAAAGAACCACGTTAGTTCAACTGAAAAGTTAATTTTAAAAAAAGCATTTAAGAAAAATTTACACTAGGTTCCTGCTGGGGACATTCTAATGCCTAAATAAATTAGGAACTTGCATCCAAAGAAGAAGGGCTATATCTTGAAATAAATTGTATATTTTAATATTCTACCTCATTATACCACATCTTCATTTAATGGCTTCTTAAAAAAAAGCTTTACTTGAAATTTTAGCCGGAAAAGTAACAATGCTCAGTACGGGCTGGGAGATCCAGGTTCCCTTTCTTCCCACACCAAGAATAATAAAAGCAGCTAAGGATGAGCACTCTGAATCCTAACAACTAATAACTAAAAGGAGACAATCCCTCATTTACCCAAGATCCAATGTAATAAGATACAAAATGTACAGGTTCTGAAAGACTACAAGGCCACATAGTGTTCCGAGACAGAAGTTCAACCAGAATTTATCCAAGTCTGTTACTGCACTGCATAAAGTTTTGCAGTTGGCATTGATGCAGCATGCATCTTCTTTCAAGCAACCATGGCATATTTTTCTTTTTCAAATACTGAATTCCCCCAAGGATTTCTGTCACATGAAATTGCATCAGAGTCAGTTAAAACACCCCTAAAGAATTGCAAGAAACAATGTAAAGGCATGTGGCTTTTCACTGCATGGAACAGAACATGCTGCCAAGAAGTGAGATGGGAAGCCCCAGAAAACAAGAGAATGCCATTCCCCACACCTGCAGTACTGTGGTTCCAGGGTTCACCAATACAGGATGGCCATCCACAAACACCTCTATTTGATTGCTGGCTGCTGTTGCAGTTGTACGCCCTGAAGGACACAGAAAAAAAAAAAAACAACAACCAAATTTCACTTACTGCTAGATGGAAACCACCAGACCCCCACTCCTGATTTTAGTTAAAGAGTGCTGATAGAATCCCAATTCAACAGTGCAACAGAATCCCTTAGCCTGCAAACCTAGCATGCATATGTGCCCCTCGATAAATGAACTGCAGCTACATTTATCACCAGAGACCCAGATATAAACTACAGACACTTACCACATACTCTGGAGGACTGGGTGACCCCAGCTAAGGTCCTGGGGACAGCAAGTAGTCGAAGCATGGTGCTTTGGTAAGAGAGAAAACAGCACTGTTGTTACCAATTCAAATGTTTGCTGGCAAGTTTTAAACAGGCAGAATAAAAACTTCTACACCAGTTGCGAAGGAGCACGTATGCACACCTATATGTGCAGTTATGGGAGAGTGAGTTACCTCTTTCAAACACAAGATACGATTCCCTAACAATCTATACATCGCACATAGGAACGTCACCGAGCGGCCTCTCCGCCTGCAGCGCAGCGCCGGCGCCGGCCCCACTTCCCCACGGACCGGACGGCGCAGCTCGGCGGCGGCGGGCCCGGTGTAGCTGCCCCCGGGGCCGAGGGCACGGCCGGCGACAGCGCTACCNCGGGGGGAGGCGCCCGGAGCAGGGGCACCCGCGCCCACCGAGCCCGCCTGCAGCGGCACCGCCGTTACCTGGCGCGGGACGGGCGGCGGCGCCGCGGGACAGCTGCGCTCCGCCTTGGCCTCGGTGGCGGCGGCCTCGGGCCCTTCCGCCGCTGCCCTCAGCCTCCTTCGGCTATCTCCGGAGCCTTCTTCGGCAATTTCCGGAGAGGGCAGTCCGCGCTCGGCAACCTCCGGAGCGAACCGCTTCGGGTATTTCCGGCAAGCTATCGGCGAACGATGACACTAGCAATTTCCGCCGCCAGCCCACAGCCTTTCCGGCCACCGTCACACGCACTACCCTTCCCTCGGCAGTTTCCGTCCCTTTCCGCTCCTTTCTTCGCCCAACTCCGGCAACTTCCGCTGTGCCAGCGGGGCGGGGTGTGGCGACAGTACAATGTTACAAAACCCCTGTAACGCCGCAAACCTTCCTAGGGTTTATAGTCAACCTCACTTTTATTACTTCGACGCTTTCCTACACCTCTGATGGCCCGTCCGCTGCATGCCCTGCGCTGCAGCAGCCGACCCATGAGGAGCTACCTCGAGGCTCGCTCTGGCGGAGGAATACACTTGCGTGCAGTGCCGCGGAGGAATACCGGCTCTATATAAGGCCGGCGCAGGCGCGCCGAAGCCCTTTCCCGCGGCGGTGGCGGTCGGGGCAGGCGCAGCGTGTGGGCCGCGCGCCGCCGCCATGGGCTTCGGGGACCTGAAGTCCGCCGCGGGCCTCCGCGTCCTCAATGACTTCCTGGCCGACAAGAGCTACATCGAGGGGTGAGAGGCGGCGGGGGGTTGCCGGGGTGCGGGGAAGGTGAGGCGGGCCGGGCGGAGACAGGCGGTGGGACGCGAGAGGGCCCTGAGTCACCCCGGCAGCTGCACGGGCGGCGCTGCTCGGGGGCCGCCGCTGCTCCACGTGTTCCTGCGTGCCCCGAGCAAGGGACTTAATTTGGCTTGTTCTCCGCAGGTACGTCCCTTCGCAGGCTGACATAGCGGTTTTCGAAGCGATCGCTGCCCCTCCGCCTGCAGACTTGTTCCATGCTCTCCGGTGGTACAATCATATTAAGTCGTATGAAAAGCAAAAGGCAAGGTATGGTTAAACTCCGAAGCTGCAATATCTCCCCGAACTAGCCTACAAATTATTGCGTTCGTTTTTTCCTGTTTGAACAAAACTGGTTTTTAGTGGCATCATGTGGTGGTAAGTGTTGGAACGCAAACAGCTCCAGAAACAGGGCAGACCTTTTCTATCAATATGGAGGACAAAATTAATGATTGGCAGTACTGAAGGATATGGGGAAAAAAAAGGAGATAAGAAAGGAAATAGTATTTGTTTTCTCTTTTAGTGGTTTTAAGTGTTCATGAACAGTGCTGTATTGACATCCGTGGAGACTGCAGGCCTCTCTGAAAAGGTACAGCATAGGTAGGGTCAGTATTGCTACACTGCTTTCTCTGAGCCTCAGTACTCTTCAGGGAGAAACTCTTACAGGTGGCTCAGTCTCCAGTCCATTTCTGAAGCTTTTGTAGTTCTAAAGGGGACTGAGATTCTAAAGTGGTTTCACAAAGTACCTGGAAACTGCTTACGATTCCTGAAATCAAAAGCCGGTTTTATGGCTCCAGTAACAGCTGTTCACATTAGCAATACAACTGTGAGCTTATTCTAAGATAACAGAACTATATGAGCTGCGAGAGGAGGTAAATTCAGGGAGTTCTGGTCCCTTGTCCTGTTGAGAGTGAGGGTTTAGGGAGAAGTGTTCACTGAAATTTAGGGAAGTAGCAGTTGCCTTGCAGTAATGTGTTTTCAGTCACTTCTAGTTTTTAAACAGGTGAAAGTAATTCTAGGGAAGCATGAACAAGAAATTGGTAATTCCTCCTACGTGGAATGTAGTTCGGATAAAGGATACCAATAAGAAAACTTTTTCTATCCCTATATTTAGTTGGGCAGGATCATACCAGCTTTGATAAGCTACAGCAAATCCCATATTCACAGATTACTCAACTGGCATGTCAGGAACATCGGGGGCTGTCTTCCACAAGGTTCTGTTTTCAAGTAGCAGAATTGGATTTTTACTCCTTCTAGCACAAGGTTTCCATTATAAATGCATTTGTAGGGGCATTGATAAACTGGCAGTGATTATATTGGCATTTGAGTAGGTTCCCAATACCTGCATTTTACTTTCAGCTTGCCAGGAGTAAAGAAGGCTTTGGGAAAATACGGTCCTGCTGATGTTGAGGACACAACAGGTGCAGCCACAGATAGCAAAGATGATGATGACATTGACCTTTTTGGATCTGATGATGAGGAGGTACTTGTGACCTTTTTGTATTAATTTTATTGCTTTTCAGAAATTAACACAGGTATGCAGATTTTCACCTTGATCTAGTTAAGTTACTTACATTTCTGACCTTTATAACAGATCCTACTAGCAAATCTCAAGTGTAGCTATCCTTGCAGAATAGGAAAGCTTGGAAGGTAAAAACTCAGAAGTTGAAAAATAAGGTGTTGGAGTGGGGTGAACTGTCCAACTTTGACTGGTTACATGATGAATAAAACAAAAAATCACCATCTTTCGGCTGACAGTTGTGATGATTTGTTTTTATCTGAGTAGATGCCAGTCAGTTTGGTAGTGCTTTGGAGATGTGGAGGTTTGGTGCTTTCCTGTAACCGCAAATTTCTCTTTCAGGAAAGTGAAGAAGCGAAGAAACTGAGGGAAGAACGTCTGGCCCAGTATGAATCAAAGAAATCCAAAAGTATGTGTGCTGAGAACTTCCTGGTCTTTTATGCTTGAGTTAATTTTTGTGTATTTGAATAGGATGGCTAGAAACACTAATTAATTGTAATAATAGATTAGCTTGACTGGAATGAGACAGGAGTAATTAGCTTCACTTGAATTGCCAGTGAGCTCAGCTTTCCCATTGCAAATAGGAATGTTAACATGCTTTTTGTTCTGGTTCATACACTCCTGCTTGTTCTTTCCAGAGACTGAGCTTTCTACATAAATGGAGATAACGTGAGGATTTTCTTTAAGAGAAACTGCTGCAGTACACAAGTTACTCCACAGCTACTGGTCTGGAGCTGTTCAGAACTGTAGCAGTTGCAGTATTCCCTCTGTGGGAAATAAACTGTTACACAGCATTAAGCTCCTTTTCAGATGTTCTGAAAAGGACTTCCTATGTAACAAACACTATCATCTACTTAAATCTGTGTGTACATAGCGTACCTCCATATTGAAGGTTGGGATGTACACAGCTGCAGTACTATGGAACTGTACATTGGTACCAGAGGCCTGTCCCAGCAATGTGAGCAGGTTCTTGCTCGTGAAATCAGATAAGCTGCTCTCATAAAACCAGTTTGCAAGTATATGCATGAGTTTCTGAAAGATTCCTATCTTTTCATGGTGATTGTCTTCCCCCAGAACCAGCTGTTGTTGCCAAGTCATCAATCTTGCTTGATGTGAAACCTTGGGATGATGAGACAGACATGGCCAAACTAGAGGAGTGTGTTCGAAGCATTCAAGCAGATGGCTTGGTCTGGGGATCTTGTAAGTATGGGGAAATTTCAGAGCGGGGAGATGGAGAGTGCAGGCCCTTGGGACAGGACAGTCTGTGAGTAGTTGGACTCGTGGTCACTGTTTGCTGAGCTCTGAAATGTAGGTAGCTGTAACTGGGGAACTGCAATACTGCAGTACTTCAGTGTCTTTCCATGGTGAGGAAAGGTGTATCGGTGCAGTGGCCTGGTTAAGATTCAAATACAGGTTTTAAAAGCTGTAAAACTTTACTATCCTGCATCTCCCTGTACAATTCCTGATGCAGCAGACAAACCTTTACCAACCCACATCACTGGTTTGGGGAAGTGGGCTGGAGGTCCACAGGAAGAAACTTTTTCAGTCAGTTGTAATGAATGCTGCATTGTTAATTAGGTGGTTCATAATGTGAACCGAAGGCTGTTTTTATATATTGCTGGAAGTTGCTTTGGGCAGTTTGTTCTTAGATCTGTTTTTGAGAGACTCCACAAATTAAGGAGTACTAAATGTTTGGTTTATTTTATTTTGCAGCCAAGCTAGTACCTGTTGGCTATGGTATCAAAAAGCTTCAGATCCAGTGTGTTGTTGAAGATGATAAAGTTGGAACAGATATGCTGGAAGAGAGAATAACAGCTTTTGAAGATTATGTACAATCAATGGATGTAGCTGCTTTCAATAAGATTTAAGTCTTGATATATCTAGAATAAATGTTGTTGCAAAAAATGTGCAGTGTCTATGCTTTTTTCAGATTCTTAAAGAGTAATCCAGCTCACAAATGTAAGGTTTTCTTAATGGGTAAAGTAGAAGCTGAAACTGAATTTCAAGGTTACTCTGACGTCTCACTAATCCAGGAGCATGAGCAGAGCATCACTTGAGAGTTCATTACCATGGCTTTAAAATACTGAAATGCTCTTTCCTCTCTTCTGCGGAGGAAATTGCTTCTTTGAAAATGTTTGGAATTCCTCTGGAAGGAGGGATGGTTTTCAGGGAGGGCTCAGTCAAAGTGCAAGTAGTGTTTTAGTGGGTAAGCAGTAGTATAAATTCCTTTTGTTTAGTAAGGGGGATGACGAAACAAATACACCAAGGCCCTTGTTGGCATCTGAAGCTCCAGTGAGAGAGGGAGCCTAAGTTCAAAGCGACTTGCGGTGCTCTGGAGATAAGGCCCGAGACTTGCCTGGTACCTTCTCACCTCTTCTATGACTTGGAACTTTTTTTTTTTTTTTNTTTTTTTTTTTTTTTTAGCTCTGAGCCTTGGAAACAATTGCCACGAAATTACATCGAGTTTTGTGTCTCAGTACAGCAAATAACGCTCGGGAGCCGCTTCCATGCGCGGCGCGGGCGGTGCCTCTGGGGGGCGCTGCAACCCCAGCAGCACCTGGGCAGGGATCGGGAGCTGCTGCGGGACTGACACGATAAACTTGACACGTGCTCATGACTTAAACAAGGAAAAATAGCTGAAAGTGCAAACACGTAAAGGATGTAAAAAGTAGTGAAATTGGCAGCAGTTTGAGCTGTTTACTCAGCTCCAGATTGGTTTCTATGTTGATTTTGACGTTTCTTTCAGCGCTGAAGAACCTATCGGGAATAAATTCCAAGAACTCTATAGGAATGATAGAATTGTAGAGGCTGTCGAAGCTGTAAAGCTTCTGAACAAATTCATAGTTCTAGGCCTTGCATTGAATGACAGGATTTATTGTGACCGTGAAATGCAATCCTTTTGTGCCACATTGGTCGCTCTGAGATGAAGATGCCCAGTGTCTGACAGCAGCAGCTTAAGTAACTCTTTTTATTGGGTTTTTTTGTTTGTTTTTTTTTTTGCAGAGCACCTGAGCAGTTATCTGGCACAGCAGGTCCTCTTTCTCCTAGTTTAAAGGTCTGCCAACTTGATTATGTAAGAGCTTAGTTTATAATTTGTCTCAGAAAAAAATCTGCCCTGCTAGAGGTTTAAAGCATGGTTAAAGATATGAAAGTGAGTATTGTTACAGGCTCACTTGCCACCTCCATAAACCTAACTCCTAAACAGTACTCTTTCTGTGGCAATTCTCTAGCTGTTGCTTCTGCTAAATCGTGTAGCTTTGTTTTACCAATTCTGTCATGGTGCTGTTCAAAGCAAGAAATTCGCAAACACCATATTAGAAAAGCTAGATTTTTAAATTATTAAAAATTCTGCCTCAAAAATAAAGGTTTTATTATCTTGACCATCACTGTTTCTGACCTCCTTTTCAGTGTGCTGCTTACCTTGATACCCTTTTCTTGGCTTTCAAATTAAAGCCCTAAGTGGATAAAATGGCTTGATTTATAAATGGTAATTTTGTTAAAATACAGCACCGAGTCATCCATGTGACCTGCCAGACTGGATTTTTGTGTGCTACATTTACACTAAGCATTCACCTAGAAACTCTTTGGTTCTTGAGATTTCTTGTGTGTGTTGGGTTTTGGCAGGGGTTTTGGTTTTTTTTCCCTGATATTAAAAAGAAAGTTGCCAAGAAACAAAAGAACCTTAGAGAGCACAGTGTTCCCAGTGAAAAAAAATAGGTAGGTACATGGGCAAGAGTATTCTACTCAATCCACATATATTTGTGTTAGGTGTTTTTGGGTAGTGTTTGGGTATATTACTGTGTCATTGTGCGTGTGAAAAATCGGCATGCTGGAGTAAATGAGGCAACTATCCCAAATGCAGCCTGTAACAGAGAGATTGGTAGAAAATTATGTAACTTCAATATGTGCTATACAGGAATACTGGGAAAAGAGTTTTAACAAAAACTAATCTACATAAAAACCTTCAGAAACACAAACTGTCCAGGAAGAAGATAAAAGTAACTAGAACCTGTCCATTATGAAATGTGTCAATAGCTATTTCTATGGTATCTCTTTGCATGATGACACAGATTCCTTTTTCTGGCCCTTTTTTCCATTGTGGTGAGTTGAATGAGCGTTCCTCAGTCCAGGCAGCATAGAATTGTTGGTATTGTTTTGGAGACTCTCTGGAAACAGAAACTTAGAGCATTATCTATTTTGTTTAGACATCTTGCATTACTCTTGAAGAATTGATTTAGATAATTCTGTAACTGATCTTGGTGTGAACGGTAGCAGTTACGTTGCACAATTGTTCACCCACTTAATGCCGTAGATCAAGGCTGATTTTGGCCTTATTCAATTCTATCCTCTTTCTCCTGTCTGCTTTAGGCTACACTTTCTGGTCCTTTATGCAAGATGGGACATATATGCTCCCCCACTTGAAAATCGGTCTCTGTGCTGTACATAGGAACATGTGTGTGCCCACAGCTGAAGAAAGCTGACATGAACCTTAAATCCCATTGCAGTAAGGGTCAGGGCTTGATTTCACCTTCCAAAGTCTTTGGGAAGGAGCTCCTATGAGAAAAGCCACTTTCCACACATTGCTGCTAAGAAAAGCAAATGATCATGCTTTTGGAAACAACAAAATTTTATTACTTAACTTGGACTACAGCCAGGAGAGCACATCATTCTTAGAAAAATGTCAGGGAACATGTCAAGAAAAACTGCAAAATGTTTGATTTAGGCACATACAGCAGCACGGTGCCAAAATATTATGATGAGCAACTATGTACCAGGCAGCAAATGACTCAAAGGAAGAATGCTGCTTACCAGCTATCCAGCCCAAAGGGAAATACACTGAAATTCCACTGATCCTGCCTGAGTCTCTCAGACTCTGAAACCAGAGCCCAAAGAAATAGTTACAGACCACGGTCAGGCTGTTTCTATTTGTGCAGCTACCAATATTGGATGTGCTCATGCATACATATATATTTAATACAAAAGCAAATCTATTTACATATAAGGCCTCAATTACAACATAAATGCTACTGATGTGTTGGCAGGCCAGATAAACTAGGTAAATTATCTGAAAGGCAATTTTATTCTATATGCCTAGGCCGATGACGAGGAAAAAACAATTCAAATTTACCCAAAATTCTATGCTTTTACTTTCAGTGGAGCTTTGTCACACATTCAACTTTTTAATTAAGTGGTATTGCATCAGAAATTAGTTCACTCCACATGGCATATCTATATATATAGATATAGATATATATATATTGCATTGGTGCATATATGATTCTACAGCAAGCAACAAGATGGAACAGAATACAGCATAACTGGGACTATTTAATCTTTCTTATGGGAGTGGACTCCATTTCCTGGATGAACTGCCTTGCCTCTTATTTGGAAAATAATTCTGAATTTGGCTACAGACTTGTAACAGAATACTGATGAATTCACTCCACCCATTTTTTAAGCTTGACATTAAGGCAAACAAAATGTTATATTATTTCTTTACCTTTGCTTGAAAGAGTAATAGAGCAATCAATAGTTGTAAACCTCGTAGGACTAAAAATTTAAACATACAAAATTGTGGCACAGAAGCTGTAAGAAATATTTTCACTAATTCTTTGAACATTTTGAATGAGCCTAATACCTGTATTAAACATCTGCTCAGTATTTTACACCCAGCTAAAAATACAATAAGTGACCAGAAAACACAGGGTCTCCTGTCTTGGTTTTGCGTATAAGATAAAGAGCACTGGGAGAAGACAGGTTTTATTTCTGTATTTTTCTTTTTTGACAATAGAAGGCAGCAATTCAGTGTTCTCCATCTTGGATTCTTCTCCAGCTGCAGAGTGGAGCCAATGATAGCTTCATTTAAGAGGGATGCAGCCAGGGGATTCCTCCTTGAGGCAGTAGTAGGCAATTAGGAGACTCATGACCCAGTGATGTACAGCCACAGCCTCGTGGATGAGAATGCCTCAGTTAAGAGTGGTATCAGCAATGGCAAGGAGGAATATTTTTATTATGTGTTCTTTTGATATCAGTGAGGTATGGAACCACAGCAAACAAACAGGATTACAACATTCCTCACCAAGAGCCCAGTTAGAATAATTCCACCTATGCTGATAACTTTCAGTTGAGGCTGTATGTGCATTGCAAGGGCACACGTCCAAATCACGTGTCCCTCAAAAACCTTTCAATTAAAGCAGCAAGTGCAATTAAGCCAGCTGTTTACAGAAAACTGTATATGCAAAGATGCACATCTGAGTGGCAGATGTGAAGTCAAGAACACCTCCAAATCTCCTGTCAGCTCTTTTGGAGAGAGCTGGTGACACGAGCAGTCACTGGGCAGTTTCACAGTAGTGCACAGGCGCACTGTCTGAGCTCCAGAGCTGCTCGCTGACCGTTCCCGAGCGGCTCACTTCCCACAGGGCCAGCTTCAGCACCTCAGACACTGTGGTCTTGACCTGGGCTTGGAACCTTTTACTAATTAGAACGTAGAGGATTGGGTTGAGGCAACTGTTGATGAAACCAAGGCCAGTGGAGAGGGGAATGCCATCTTGTAGTAAGTCATGCAAGTTTTCATCATGGTGAGCAGAGAGCTCCACAATGCTGAATATATGATATGGCGTCCAGCAGACAAAAAATGCTACAACTACAGCAGTGATGGTCCAGAAAAGCCTGCTAGAAGTCAATACAGTTCTCCTCTTCACTTTTACAATCAGCAGTGAGTAGCAAATAACCATGGTCACTAAAGGAAAGAGGTAACCAAATGCAAGCCTCACCCAAATGAGAATGTGATGCGTCAGCAAAATAAGTTCTCTGTCATGCACATGGAAGTTGTTGTAGCAAATGGTGACATTGTTGAGAACTGTAGCTGTGTCTCTAAAATATAAGGCAGGGCCACCAATAATTGCAGCTGACATCCAAATGACCCCACTCAGAACGAGGGTGTTCTTTACAGTCCTGTATTTGTAGGAGAAGACTGGGTGGACAAGGCGGATGTAGCGGTCAAGGCTGATGAACGTCAGGAAGAAAACACTGGCAAACATATTAAGTAGTGCAATGAACGAGTTAATTTTGCAGAGCCACTTCCCAAAAGGCCAGTGGAAGCCCATTGCCACGTATGTAATATAGAGGGGCAGAAAGAGAACAAAAATGAAATCTGCAATGGCCAGATTCAGAAACCAGAGCGTGGAAACAGATTTATCCCACTTAAAGCCCATAAACCAGATGACAATGGCATTACCTGGCACTCCCAGCAGAAATGCCACACTGTAAAAGGAAAGGGAAACAATATGGGCAATGCTGAGAGAGGACTGGGGTGACTCATCTTCCTCAGACAGATCATAGAAATAAGAGTAGTTTTCAAAATCTTCAAATGTCATGTTGCAGAGTGGCTTTCTGGGGAAGAAAAGAAATGAAACGGTCAAAGGAGAAATGTTTTACTGCACTGTAAATAGCAAGCTGCAATTCTTTCAAGTTCTTGGTCATAAAACAAAAACATTGCCTTAGTTTGGCGTATCTATCACCTTTTATCTGTCAGTTGCTAGCACAAAACTCCTGAAGAAATTTGGTCACAGGCATTTCAAGAAATTTTCAAATCAAAACAGAACTTGAAATCTTCAAGAATTGTTTTCCTTACATTAATTTCTTAATAGACAGCACTGAGCACAGTATCACTGATAAATTTCTAGGAGACCAGATGCAAAGTTTTACTGAAGTATGATTGTGCTATTCTTTTCTGGTCAGGCTTCATACCTTACTGATCTGTTCCTATGTGAAGCAAGTTTTATGGATTATATCTGTCTAAAATTAGAGGAGCATTAAATATCTATGTAGGAAAAATTTCACTTTAAATGCCAGGAAGCCATCTTTTATAAAATTTCACCCACCACCCCTGCCTCAAATTACAGTTAACAAAATGACAGACAGCAATTTCTCCAGCAATTAAAAGTTCATGGGTTCATTCATCTCTTTCATGTATGACTTTGTATCAAGAAATTATGATTTTCAGGCCCATTTAATATATTGGATTTCCTTAACACAACAAAGAATGTAGAGAAGGAAATATATAGGACATATTACAGGGATAATACACACTGTGGTGTTCTTCCACTAGTGAGCTGAGAAACAGGTAATAGATGAAAGAAAAGAAAGCTTCCCATGAACAAAAAACACACTGTAAGATCTATAAATGAAAATACTTGTGTGTCATTTTTTTTTTTTTAAGACAGAATTACAGAATTTTCTCAGTTTTCTTCTCTTGCAAAAGCTTCTGGAACTTGCAAGCACAAAATGATTTTTCACACAGAAATTCTTTCTGTGGGTGGGAGGGAAGGGGAGAGGGAGGGGAAAGTGAAATGTAAACCAAAACTGAGGAGAAAAAAATAAATTAATGGGAAAACAGACAGGAAACTGAGTCTGAACAACAGAAAGAAAAACAGACAGAAGTTATTTCACAGTATTATTTCACAGTGTTTAGTTTGCAGAATAGACAAAACTGCAGCACATCGCAGGTGGCCACAGTCAGACAAAAGTCTCTGCGATGATCAAAACAATTATTCTGCTAAACTCTGTCATCATTTAAAGCTGAATTGTTTGGTTGGACTCAGCTGCACGGAAGACCTGTGCCTGAGAGCAGTCAATTAGCTGTACTATGATTTATCTTATGGCTAAATTTCTGAGTGCTATCTCCATTCCGAAAGCAAAATTCAGCCCGCGCTTTTGGAACTCAGCCCTGCATTCCTGTAATTCCATCAATTATAGCATGCTAAGGACAACAGGAGAGGGGTCCCCAGAGCACACTGCCTGCAGAACCACATCTGCAAACTCGTATTCATTCGTACTTACCTTTCCTCCAAAAAGCAGTTCACTCAGTTTGAAAGGATTACTCACACCAGTGAAGCTACGCATGTGCACACACATCAGGAGGATTAGACTTCTCATTTGTAGATGGATAGACAGGGAAGGGAAAAAAAGGTTGTGTAATTTTATATCTCTTGATTAAAAAAATATGTAGTAAGAGTCAGCACAGCCTGTTCTGTCAAGAGGCTATGATAGCATTTGTGATTTACATCAGGCTGAAAGAATGTTATGTGGTTTGCTGACTTGATAAATGATACTTATTGGGCTGCATTTATGTAATTACATGCCCCTTGGGGGTGGATTCTGCATCAAATACCACTACCACCCATCTGAGTAATTTTTTCAAACAGCTTAGCAGCTGCTGAGAGAAAAGTATAAACATGGAGCAGTACCACTAACATCTGGAACATTATATTTGGAAAGTTTCAGAGGACAGTCAGGTTAATAACTGGATTTTTAAGTGGGTTTACCGTCACAAAAAACTATACCTTCAAATCAAATCTATGCAACTAAGCAAAAAAAAAAAATCCTAACTATAATGACAATGATAAACATTTGCCTACTGCCCAACAATGTTAAGTTTGTATTTAGCATTTTAAAGATGATGTATCGCAGGACAAAAAACACAAACCCAAATAAATGTCAAATATTTCCCAAGCCTCCTGTAGTTTAAAACTCCAATGAAAGAGTACACCTTTAGAATGCAATTATTTTTCCAGGCTTATATTTTTCCTCATCTCTAACTCCAGTCTTCAATGCGGGGATTCTTTAGCAGTGGGACTAAAAAAGCAGAAGGAACATTGTTTACCACTGTCCTCAGTGCACAGATGCTGAAATTAGACTCTACGGCTAGGGCTCAGTAAAGACTGCCAATTACATTTGCAAAGCCCAGAAACTTTTACTTCTGACATTGACATATATGAAGCACTTCTATAGCAGGACTCGTGGTGTTAAGCCCTGTCCTGAAAAAGATAAGCAGTAGGTGATTCTCAGTAGAGTTATACTGATTTACATCTATGAAGACACAGATATTTTCCATTAACCATAATTCAGCAGGGATGTTTCTCTGCGGTCTTGAAACACATTCTCTCTTAATACATGACATTGAAATTAATAAATTTCCAGAGTCAAAACTGTCTTGCGGTTGAAGTCCAGATCTGGTGAAGAAATCTAATCGTATTCCTTATTCTGTCACTAATATCCTGTATGATCTTTTACAAATGGCTTACTTTCCAAGCCAGAAAAATTCTCATGAATGTGTTAGCAAACTGAGGCTCAGTAGAGAAAACAATACTTTTAGACAGCAGTTTCTGCTTGGCTTTAAGGCAACTGCTAGAAAGGGTAAGGGAGGTTTGGTGCAGTTCACTGGCTCAGTGTCTGCTGGTCTGGGGAGCCAGTGCATGGCAAACTTTTTCAATAAACAGGAAAATGTGGTTAGAGGCCTGCCAATAAGCCTT
>WAAG01037304.1:1613-27749 GCA_013390105.1 Tichodroma muraria | reverse complement strand
CCCAGAAGCACAGCTATTAAAGAGCTGTGAACATGGGAGGAATTTCATGATACAGATGTTCCGGGAGGCTGTTATCATGGAAAGTTTGTTTTGTCTTGTTTTCTTTTAGTTTTTTTGTTCCATAGTAAGTAAGAGATTCTCCAATCCCTAGAAGAATTGAAGAAAGACTATTCTAAAATTGAAAAAACTGAGAGTTTCTAAATGTAATTTCTGTATGTTGTTAATGAGGATGAAAGAATTTTTGGTAATAGAGGAAGAATGTTTGAAGGGTTTCATTCTAATTCTTAGAGGGTTTTTCTTCTTTCTTTTTGTGTTAGTTAATAAAGTCTGTCCTTTTCAAGTTTAAGCCTGCTTTGCTCTTGATTACAGAATTTCTTTTTAAAATTGGCAACCCAAATTAATATTTTCTGTCTGGTTTCAGCCTGAAACCACGACAGGAGCTAAGAAAAATGCAGAACCTTCTGCTACAGAGCTCTTAGTTGATTCTCCCCAAAGTAAATCCACACTGGGGATCTCTGGAGCACCTGCGGTAAGAGCCAAGTGATCCAACTCAGTAAGGTGAGATACCTTAGTCCTCTGCTGGAGTAAGCTTTCCTACCATTGAGAAACTGGAGCTTAAGTTGGTACTCACAACTCATCTGAGGCTTGAAAAAGTGTCAGAAGTAACAATTCTTGATCACTTGAGTTTCTATACAGCAGAGTAGACTTTTGGCAAATTACTCAGAAAATTAACTAAGAATCTCACAAATACATCAAGGATAGAAATAAACCTTGAGAGAAATCCTGAGACCTAATGGAATGAGGGAAATATAGAAAACTCAAGAAGACTGAAACATCAGACCATTTTGGCTCAAGAAGACTGTGGGGAAGAAAAGGAAGTGGTAGTGAACACTTTTGCCTGCCAAATTAAGAAGGGGAAGAGAGAGCTAATGCAGAAAGTGGACAGGTTCACATGATCCCCCTAAACAGCATTTCCTTCTGTTACCACCAAATGGGGTATGAACTGACTCAGCATCAATCCCATATATGATCCCCCAGTTAACACATATATAAACCAAAAATAGCAAAGAATTCTTTCTGCAGCCTGATGAATATCAATAAAAAAGTATCTCTTAATGACCTTTTGTAAAAGTAATTTTTTCTTTTTGAAACGTGTTTGTCTAAGTAAATGTTTATTTCCATGGCAACGAAGCCTGATGTTCCCACAATCACCTTGACTTTATGTATATATCAGCCATTCAATACAAGAAATTAAACAATAGAACTATCATTTAGATATGGAAACCACAGTTAGAAATGGAAAACTACTTAGGAGGTGGTTGAAGGCTATGAAATCTACCTCTGTATGAATCAGAAACTATATTATAATTATTATAGAAACAGGAACTCCTATAAAGGCAAAATACAAATGTAGTCTTTTGACCCTGACTTAACAAAATCTTAACTTGAAAAATACCCATCCAATAATACCCTCCAGGGATGAATGGACAGGGAAAGACATACGATAGTTTTTCATACACTTGTTTATGAATAGACAGGTATATCCACCACTGAGCAGTGCTGGGATATGTTCAATGGGAGGAACAAGTGTAGAAATTTGAGTAGACCATGATTTATCTAACCTGTTAAAACACGGGGATTTATATATATCAGATAGTGAATAAGTAGCATGTTTTGTTTGCATACAGTTGAGGGGTTAGAAAATTTACTGTTTATGAAAAATTTTGAAAGCACCATTAAAGGTGTACTCATACGATTGTTTTCAGAGAGAAATCCAAACAAATACTTACCTTAAATTTCAAAATATTACAGTTTTATATTGTATTACAGGTATAATATAAAATATTATACAGCTAGAAGTTACATGAACCCGTTCTGTACAGACAGTTTATAAAAGCCTTCCTCAATTAAATAGAAACATCTTCCACAAATAATTATTTTCTGCAGAAATTTGGACAAATAGTGGAACAATTGATTAAGCAAGTAGTACTTGAATAACTGAATGTAGTGTTTCAAAAGGAGAGAGTCCCCATTACATAATTTGCATGTTAAATAGTACCTTAACACTGTATGAGCAGACTCTCACAATATGGCCCTATGCATTTAAGTTTTTGTGGAGGCATATTAACTTCTTACCATTTCTTAAATACCTTTTTTCTCCTGAAGACAAAAAGTCTGTGGTATCTCAATTCCTATATCTACTAATTACGACTAAATAAAAGGTTTCAGTTTTCAATGTAATATTTTTAAATACACTGCTTTCAAGAATTGTATCAAATATAATAGTCACAATATGTAATTTGGGTTGACTCACAGGATCATGAAGCTAAACATTGAGATATGCATTGCTCATGTGTGAATCAAATCAAACCCTGAGGACCAACATCTCTTGTGACAAGCAATAAGAAACTTCCTCCAATACTGTCTGATCTATGTTAGCTGTGCAAATATGTTCTTTTTAATTAAATAGTTTGCAGATGTTATAGTTCAATTTCTATTCCCAACATATTTTCACAAGTATGAGCTCTTGTTCTCTCTTTAATAGTTTAATAGTAATAATAGACTATGTTTGCCAAAATAGTCTCCAGTGAATCCAGTAACGTTTAACTCCATGGTTAAAATCATTTGCCAATGCCATGCGTCACAAAGACACAGCATATTGCTTACAGATTGAAATCAAATCCACCAGGTACCATTTGTTGTTTCTGAGGGTTTTTTTAGAATATTTTACTTAGTGGACAATTAATATAAATAAATACCTGAAATTCCCTGAGAGAAAACCTGCCTATATGGGCATAAGAATATCTTTACTGGCATCTCCTAGCCTCCTAGATTTATCTGCACATGTGAATGGCTGTCTTCAACCCTTAGCTTTCCAGCATTATCTAAATGAAAAAACAAAAAGAGAAATGATAAATACACAGATGAAGGACATGACTGAATATACTTTTATTTTACCATCATCATGCCATTTTTAATGGATGATGAACACACATCTGTACAAAATAGTGTTTAAAATGAGTGTGAAAGAAAGGCAGGTGCAGGCCATGTTAGCAGAGGAATTTATTTTGTGTGCATGGACAATGGCAAACAAACAAGATATGATGTTATTAAACCTATCCATTAAAGTGCCTGTCCAGCAGGGTTAATGTGTCTTTGCTAAAGGGTGTATTTTTCTAGCTCTTCAGAGAAGTGCAATTCAGAGTATATTATTGTTTGGGATCCAGCACCCATACCTAAAAATTGATTGCTGTAGTTCATTCCTGTCAGGCAGCTGCTGGGGTGGGAAGACCACCTATTCTAGTACAGCATGCCTTCCCTAAAGTGAATGGGAATCTTACATTTCATTTTAGTGCAGTCAAGATTATGCCTGTGATTTTTTTACATTTTTCAAACCTAACAGGATTCCTACAACTGCAACTATGAGTCATCACCTGCAGCCCTACCTGGGCTGGGCACATCTATTTAAACAAAGCTCTGTAGCCTTGTTACCCACCAGTGAATAGAACACATCGGGCACACCTTTGGAGCACTTCTGATGTAGGTCCACTGAAAAAGTAAAACTAAATCTGAAAAGCACATTCCCAAATCAAAATTTTGATGCAGGCAGACAGACAGGCAGACACAAAGTTCCTTGAAGAGGGAAGCCTTTTCATAAGTCAAGACTTAGATTAAACTGAGTAACTTGATTATTAAAGGTGCATGTGTGTTTGTATGTGTATAGTTTCATTTGACATACCTGTGATACAAATATCTTTTTTTTTAAAGAGGAAATCCACTTTTAAGAAGCTGCAATTTGAAGATTCAGTCTTTTTTTTAATTTACATTAGAATGCAGAACTATAATTTAACAAGAAGATCAAAACAGAAAACTGAACCACCTTACAGAAGCTGTCTTTCAAGCATGAAGAGAGATTCAGAATGTTTCTGCAAATTGCAGTCTTCAGGCTGATTAGACATTCACTATGTCAGCATCACCACAGACAGAAGCCTGGAGAGGTTTTTTAACTATACCCTGTCTCTAGATCTATATTTTTTAACTTGTATCCAACAGTGATAGCAAGCTATCAAGTATGGTAAGGCTGATTTTTTAGGGTGGCTCCCATGTACTACAGTACAGAACACCAGTCACTCTTGGAAGTGCCTTACAGGCACCCAACCAGTCCCTTGGAGTCCTATGGCATGTGCAGGTATCCCTGGGCATGCGCAGCAAGTCCAGGACTTCCTGAAGGTGATCAGGAGAGAATACACAGTGCCCTGTCATCTGTTTCGTACACAGAGCTCACAGAGCCAACAGTCTGAACACGTAGCAGAAAGCTAAGCATTCTTCTCCCAAGCATTTCTTCTTAAGGCCAAAAGTGTCGTGTTTGTTAAATGGCGATTTTTGGAGTATAATGCAAAGTGTATACTTTTGAATCCTTAGTCTGTGTCAAATTCACAGTGCATGGAGAATGGGGGTAAAGGGGTGGAATTTACCCAGTATGCTTTTCTGTCTTTTTAACTATGTCTGCTAAAGGACATCTGTAGCTCAGAGGACAGACTGTTGCAAGGACAACAAGATACCAGGCCATTCACATAATTCCAACTTCAGGAAACCATGGAATAGCTGAGGTCAGAAGGCACATCTGGAAGTCACCTTGTCCTCTCTGCTTCACACAGGACCAGTGAGGGTCAACCACATGGTGTGATCAACTATGGTGGTACCCAGCGCCTTCCTAGAAAGCGCAGGATGTTCAGCTTGTTTGCCCAAAGCTGGCCAAGCTGCAGTGCTGCATGAGAGGACAGGGCACTGGTGGCACAATTATCTCAGGCCCACGTTTCTGGCTTGTCCTGAAGTTTGCACAGGAATACTTTGGTATTCAAGTGTGGAATTTGATCTGCACTCAAAATGAAGTATAGATATGCCAGTGGAATATTCCAAACACAGATCCACAGGAAAAAAAAAATAAAAAAACAAATCCCATGTTTTACCTTCTGCTTAGTCTTCATGTATACGTCTTTCCCCTTAACATATGTCCCCAATTCCCAAAGTGATGGGTATATTGAAAATTTATGCATGCTTTACATTTAATTTAAGCATTTCCATAGCAACTCCTACATTTCAGGATGTTTTATCCCAAGATTCAGAATATATTCTTTTCAGAAAAACTTCCCAGGCTGTATTTAGCCACATTCATATATGATTTTCTACAATTTGATTTTCAATGAAAATTACCCTATCATCTACCAGAAGCAAAAGTTTTAACAGATTATCTTTTATGACTTCTTTCATCTCGCTCTGTGTTTAAACAATTAGTCCTGCATCAGTTGGAGCTAATGAAGCCTGATCGCTCAGAATCAGTGTTTTTGATTGATAGATGCAGGTGCTTTATGAAGTCCAACTTTGAAGGAATATATCAAAGGTGCCTCTAAAGGATGAACATGCTTTCCAGAGGCCTGATATTCAACCAGTGTTCATAAGGACATGATGATAGATACATCAAATATATATATTACTGTCTGTTGAAGTCTGGAACAAAATTAGAGGGACTTGAGGTGATGTATGATGCATATAACAGTACAGAATTGATGACCCATATTTCTATATAGGTGACCTTAAACTGCTTTTAAAAACATCTGGGATTCAAGTACGAATAAAAAACCAACACAGATAGAAGAGGAAATACATATACAAATAAAGGAAAACAGGAGAGGTATGGGACAGAAGATTTTCCTTGCAAATTTTCACTTGCTTTTCATCTGCATTTTGCCTTTCTAAATGTCACTTCTGACAAGGATTCCACAACTGCAGGCTATTCTTCCTGCCCCTTGCTGTCACAGTAGCAAACTTTAATCACATCTGATTCCTGTTCCAGGACCACAGCTGGTACAGCACACATCACTTACACTGGTATACCTCCCTAAGCAGTCAGCATGAACCAAAAATCTAATGGAGGGGAGGTGAACAAAGCATTCAAATTTGCCACCAGGTTATGCACACACACATCACCTGCATTTTGTGCAAGCAGGAATGCTTAAGCCAAGTGGTGACCAGTCAGGCTTCCCATGCTGTCAGGCAGTAACCTGATGCCTTACTTGCCTTATGTGTCACACAAATCTGAGATGCTCTGAAAACAGCAACAAATAACTGAAAAGTAAGTGGTGACATGCTTGAATTTGTAACTTGCATCTTTCTTCCAGTTCCATCACTTTCATGCTAGGAAGCAAGAGAGGGAGTTAAGGGAGAGATACTCTCAGGATCCTGGCAGGCTGCAGGACATAACCATCAAATAAATCAATTAATTTAACTCTAATGCAATTATCTGCTTTAGATGAAGGGTGATTTTAGCTTGCTGGATTCACTTATAAGATCAAACAATTATCCTAATAAGTTTATACTGTTCTAAAGATGATAGCACTCTCAGTAGCCCTAGTACAACTCCAATGGCTAGAGTGGAGCTGCTAGACATAAATTTATTACATAAATGAGAGCTGCTTTCAGTCAGGCAGTGATGATTTGATCTCCAATTAAAAAATTAATCTTCAAAAATAAAGCCTAGCTTTACAATTAAACTGCTGTTAGATGTGCAGTGAATGTGCACCTGTAGTACTGAAATGATACTCAGTTTGTGGGTGGAAATTTCAGTAACAGATTCAAAATTGAAGCCATTTCCTCTGGTTTCCACAACCAATCTGTTGTAAGTCACAGCCTCCTTAGGAGGGCAGACTGTGTGTAAGGCTCACAACAGGAACCTAGATATTAAATCTTACAACCCGAAGATCTGCTGTTTATTTTTTTCTAAAAACAGGATAGTGAGGAGGAACAATGTCAGGCAGGGATTCATAAAAACAGAGAACTTCATTAAAGGCATGAGGTAGTCTCAGCTCCTGATCATGCAAACAGAAAGATCAAGTTACTTCTCCAAGAAATGTGATCAAAGCCAGTAGAAAAAAATTTATAAGTGTGCATCCTGTATTTCCACAGGTTACTAGAGTAAAAAGACTACTACTAGCTCGATATCTGTTTTGAGGCTTCTAGTACAGACAAGATTGCAGAGAGAATATCAGATGGAGGAGTGCTCAGCCTGTGAACCCTGGCAGAGCTGGAAGGGCCTAGCAGCACAACAGCAAAGTTTAGACAGTTAGACCCTCAGCACTCCACTTGAGCATCTGAAAAGTTAAGAGCTAGGATTTCAGAAGCCTGAAAAGAGGAGTGGCTGCTAGACTGAGGCTGGGTGAATTTGCACCCATAGGTGCCTATGAGACATCCAGGCAATTAAGAATTTAAATAATTTTGGACTCCTGACCCTGCATTCCCACATACCTCCTGCAGGGCTTTAGCTATTGCTGTCTTTCTCTGAACAGCACACCACCATGCAACAAATACTGTCAACACGCACCCACCGTCTGCCATCCCCAGCTCCTTCTCTTCTGCTTCCCTTGTAACCATTGATCTTCTGTTCCAAGGAGTTCCCCTGCTTAGTTCTGAACATTTTCCATGTAGCTAATTAGTTTAATTCCATGCATCCCTGGCATTTGTGGACACTCCTTATTTACGATTTCCTTTCTGGTGGCAGAGGTAAAAATGAGGCAGCCAGGTTTTCAGGAAAAAAGCACCAGAGAGGAAGCACCAGAGAGGCTGCCACATCACCCATGCAGCCCAGGGCAGCACAGCCCATGAGAGGCTGAGCGACAGGCAATCTTCTACTTGTGGAGAATGGGAAAGAGAAATGTCTGAGAGAAGGTTGGAACAGTAAAGCTACAGAAACCTGGCAATAATTGCCTGCTGTATCCAGAGCTCCCCAAGCCAAACAGAAGCTATTATGTTTAACTTCAAAACTACAAGTGTATTCACCCCATCTGAAGGCATACTTGGCAGGTTAAAATTATGGTCTCTAAATCATAAAAAGTATTGAACATATAATACTGAAAGAAAGACACGGCAGCTGAAGTTAATAAACTGTTGGTAATGTATTGTTTCAGCTATCCACACATAAACTGGTCAAAAGTCACATTGGGACAAAGTTTAGAGAAGTAATTTCTTTACAAATTAAATGACTGCCTCAAGCAAGATCTACTTCTGAGTACTGAGAGGAAGGAATAAATTTCAACCAAAAAATTACTTCAGCTAAGATGAATTTGGACATCATTATTCTGAAAATATAAAGCCTACACAGATTAACAGGAAAACAGTCAAAGTTAGTAATTGATTTAATTATTTCAATTCATGTTTATTTGCATCTCAGTTCTGAGTACTAAATTGAGAAGCAGAAGTTTTTCATAGCAGTAACAAGAGTTGAACCTTAAACAGCAATTATAGCCAGTTTCCTTGAAGGAGAATAGATTACAATACAAAGAAATTCCTATCTATATCTACCATGAAAATTCCAACCAATCTCAAACACAGCCCTTAGAAGAAGAAAGAAAACACAGAAATAAATAGGCAATTCTTCCAAGTGTTAGATGGAGGATGTTTCATGAGACCATTCTCACTAAGGTCAAAGACAACAAAACATAATAATATAATAATAATAAGAGAACTATCAGAGATGCTCATGGACACATTTACAAAGAGGACAGGAGCACTGAGTTTCAGGGACACATGTCCATCATTATGATATCACCAGTACCTGTGGCCAGTCAGCTCTGTAGGCAACATGTTCCTGTGACATTTCAGTCTCCTCAGCAAACATTTCTAGTAGGCACCTCCATTTCAGCAGTGAGGTGCATGCATGGCACCTCAGGACATCTGTTCACCTGTAGCTTGTCTTATGATGAGCCTAACCACAAAATGCTTCCCAGCTGACTGACATGTGGGGCTTGATTTTCTAATTCTGCTTTGGCAGTAACTACCTCTGTCTCAAACACAGCTTGTGGGAAGGACAGGGAGGCATCCTTTTATTCTTCCCTCCCCCATCCCAACTGTTGTCTGTTGGGGGACGGAATACAGATCAACTCCAACTTGCTTCCATGACATCAAATTTGAACCAGCATCTTTCACTTTTGCACACTAACTTGCTGAAGCACAGTGGAGTTTAAAACCTTGTAATCAAATTAGGAAGAGAAACGAGAGAAACCGCCACCTCCTCGTGTCCCTTGATGTACAGCTGTCAACTGGAGGAGAGGAGATGCTGAAATGAGGCATCTCAAAACCCAATTTGTGATCAGGAATTCTATTAACTAGTGCAAGCACTTGAAAATGGACCTAGTTCTCTGTGTGGCTAAGCAGCAGTGAAAGAAATGGGTATAAAGATCAGGAAGGAGATTGAGAAATTTTGAGGTGGTGTACTGGAATACAGAAATCACTGGCCATTGAGTTCTCTAATCCTTTTCTATTTTTGGTCTAACACTTCATGTTGCACAAATCCATCCTGCCAGCAGTGTCACAGGCTTTAAGGAGCAAAACAAGTTCAAAATGTGGTAGAAGTCAAGGTAAATTAAACACTTCTTGAAAAATTGCTGTACGACTCAAATAACCAAGAAGGTAATAAAACAAGGAGGCATCAGGGTCACCAACACTCTGAACTGCCATCAACAGATCTCTTCATACTTTTAAAATAAAATTTTGTCCACTGCTTCCTTACACACAGTGAATGTCTAATTTCTCCTGAATGGAAGTAATGCTGTTATACATGCATGTACTAGTCACTTTGAGAAAAAAGATGACAGGGAGATGTACATGGACTATCTACACTGACTCTTGGAAATCATCCATTTAATCAATAGTGCCTTTAATTTGTTTCCTGAGGATGAAGACAGCTCCTACAGCTAATCCTGACCTTAAGTCCTAAGTATTCTAATCCTTCTCATACATGGACAACACTTAATTAGAGGTAAGCTGCATTTGGTAGAAAATGAAGCTGCTCAATTATCTGTGTCACCATTCAGTTGGCTGGCAAGAAAAGAGAGAAAAATCCCATGCATTTTTCATAGGAATTTTGTAAGAGTGACAAGTTTTCTCACAAAGAAATCTTACTACTTATCTTATTATGACGTAATAAAAAACTGTATGTTTAACCCTCCTTTAGAGTGAAGAAGTGATACCCTAAAATAGGGTATTTTATTGAAATTTTCCCATTCCAATCCCAACAGCAAATACATCTGGTGTATCTTGAAGAAAATAATTATTTTCCCATTTTAGCAGTGGGGAACTGTGAAAGACTAAATGGATTATTCAAAGTCATGATGGGAATTACGACTACACTCAAATGGACTTAATTGGAATCCTGAGTAAGTTATCAGACCATTATGCCAATCTCCTACTCTGGTTATCAATAGCTTCGATTGCATTTTGTACTGAGCATCATAAGATCTCATATGTTCTTTGCTGCAAAACACTTTTCCATGGCATAAATAACAATTATTGAATTAGTATCAAGGTCAAACTCAGTAGGAAATGAAGCTTCATCCTTACACTTTGATATCTGAAGTGCTTCTGAGAAGTGGGGTGGGAAAAGAACAACCTACCCAGAAGTGTCACGACAAGTGTCATACAAGCTGCATAAACTTCTGCTGTGGTAGCAGAGTTGCTTATTTTACATAAAAAAATTGATTTATTACTTCTAATAAAGAAAAATTCATTTATTTTAAGTGGGTTTTAAATAGAACATTACAGAAAAAGTCAGGTCTTCATTATTGCTGTTGCTATACAGAAGTACAACTTGTATTCCACAGACAGTTGTGATTTTACACTTAAAACTATAACTTGTTTCAGGTCTTTTTTCATTTTTTTTTGGGTAACTAATATATGTGCGCTGCACCTCAGCAAAGACAAGGGAACTGTCACTGTAGTTGAGACCAATAGCAGTTAGCTGGAACCTTACTTCCAGAAGTGCTTTGCAAAATGTCCAAACTTATTAGCTAACCATATTTCCAGGAAAAAGAAAATAAAATCTTTCTCCCAAGCTACTGAAATTTTCTGTGAAGGAGTAGTAAAACCTTTATTACTTGTATAAAGGTTGCAGTACTTTTCTTCTTCAGTTCTTGCACAAGTTACTTCAACAGGTTATTTATGGATAGTCTTCAAAGTATACCCTCTTATCTATTAAAAATGTGTTGATAAAATTAAGATTTTAGCTGACACTTTTCTGATGTCACATTAGAAGAGTAAATACACTATTTGGCCTTTTTCACAATTATTTTTTATACTACAATCTTATTAGCTCCTATGTATTTTCTGAGTTTTTAGAAAGCATCTGAACTAAACTCCTTTATGATTTTTGTTGTCCTCCTACTATCTGAAATTTCTCTTTCATCTCTCTGATCTTGCCTCTATATTTATTCCACTTTCATCACTGTGCCACCGACATCTACCACTCCTATCAGCTACAAAAATGCTCTTCAAAATGGAAACTCTTATATTAGGCTTCTCTTTGCTGCCTTTTCCTCAATCTCTTTAAGATTCTTTAAGTCTCTTTAAGTCCCACAACAATTTAAATATAACTGAAGTTAGGGCCACCTGTAAGTTTTTCTAGGTTAACATTCATGGCTGCTTTTAAACTTGTTAAGCAAGTATGATCTTCATATTGATTTTGAGGCATTTCATTGTTAGATCAAATATACATTTGTTCATATTTATGTTAATATTATTTTTTAATTTTCATTTTTATTTATTTTCTAACCAATAAATCGATGAAGGCAACCTTTTCTGATCTGTTATGTGCTTTTTGAACTAAAATAGCAGAACGAAATCACCATCCTCTGACTTTCACTATTAAAATGTAAGGTAACAACACCGTAACACATTTTTTGTAACAGAGTAATGATTGCCCGGATTACTGGTTTATGTAGTACATATAAGCTCTATTATTGTGATATACTTTTGATTTAGCATCTTGTGATAAGAAAGATAGAACCTTTGGAAAATGTATCATTTGTATCATCAAATGTAAGTAAACCTTCGGAAAAATTATCAACTGCTCAAACATGCATACTTTCAAATTTTGCTGCTCTTCATACTTTTAATCTGGTATTTCTGACAATAGAGTATTTCAGTATATTCTTTAAAGCTTTAAGAAACTTTAAGGCTTTAAAGAAAATATAAAAGACAGGAATTTTTTGACGGCTTTGCATTGTTTGAAAGGAATGGCAATCTTGTATTCTTTCCAAACACCTAGAAGTTATTTGAAGGCAGGCTCTTTCAGCTTCTGCTTTGCTTCAAAAGTGAAAATCCAAAGGTATCTTCATTGACTACCACGCATTTTATTTATTAGGATTACATTTCTTTTTATGCTTCATACTTCAAAGTGGGAGGTTTGTCCCACAGAAGTGCTTGTAAGTTTCTAGCTTCTTCATATATGACTATTAGAGCATGTCAAATATATTTAGTTTCTGTTTTCCACAACTGGATGTAGTGACTCACATTTTGCGGCTGCTCTTTTCATTTTTGAAGTAATTATTCCTGAAAAGACTCACAACCCAGACTGTCAGCCAATTATTTCTTATATGCCTGAAAAAAACAGTGGTCTTTGCAGAAACGTGTCATTTGATCATGTGTTGGAGTCTATGGTGGTGTCAGATTTCTTTGAATATTTCAATTTGGATTTTAATTTTTTTTGTTCATAGGTGTTAAATTAATGAATTAAATCCAGGACTATATTCATCCCTGGCAAAAGCATAGAATTACTACTGTAAAGTAAGTCTCTGTTCATTAAAAAAAAACAAACAAAAACCCAACATCAAGAACAAGAAACAACCTTCAAGTAGCACTGAAATGAATTTCCCTACACTGTGCAGTTAAAACATAGTGAAAAGACAAGTTATGTTTGGAACTTATTTTGCAGTCACCACAAATGATCTGTATTTTAAATATGCAACCCAACAGTACATGGAATCTGCAAGCACGTCTCATGTAGGATTTTACCTTGTTGGCTGGGGAAGAAGAGAAAACTATGACAGCCACAGCAAATTATTTTGAAGAGCCCTTTCAGACTAAGCACAAACAATTCCACTTAACATGAATCTTAAGTCTAAATAAAATTCAAATAGTGACATAAAAGGCTACAGAGAACATCCTTAGAGATTTAGGTTCTTTAAGCTAAACTCTTTAAAAGGAATGGCAGAAGTGGAAGCAACCCCTTCTAGTGCGTAACCACTGTTACACGAAGCTGATACGCTTCATGAGTTACTCCTGTCAGAATTTCTTATTTTAATTTTTCCTTCCCAATGACAACGTTTCTGTAGACATTTCCATGCCTATGACAAGGAGAGAAAATAATATTCTCCTGTGGCTTTAGGGATCATTATGTGTAATCACAGCAAAGCTCCTTTATCAGAACACATCCAGTTTAGCATGACATTGTTGGAGGTCTCTTGAGATGGCTAAACCTTAGAGATTTCCTCATGCAACTCCTACTGTGTCAGTATTGTGTTTGTTTCTGACATACTAATAGACAATTTTCCTTTCAAACAATGTATTATAGGTTCACAAGAAAATTCTAAGACACCTCAGGGACCTGCCTGTAATTTAACCCCCTGCTCAAAGCAGGGTCAGAGTCAGAACCAGTCCCACAACGGACAGAGACTGCATAACCTCTCTGGGCAATCTGGTTCAATACAGGATTGTGCCTCCTGCAAAAAAAAAGATTCTCATAGTGTCTAGGTCAAGCCTATCTTTTCTGTTTGTGCTCTTTGTTTCTCATCCTGCCCCATGCACCTCTGAGAGGAAGCTCATCTCACCTTCCCAGCAATGTCTTCATAGATGTTGGAAGGCTGATGTGAAGCCAACCTGAAGCTTTTTCTTCCCAAGGCTGAGCAAGACCTTTTCCCTCAACCTCTCCCCTCAGGTGAAGTGCTCCAGCCTCTATCATGTTCCTTGCCCTATCCTGAACTTCAGTAATGAGCTCACAGAGGTTTAGCATGTGTTAGTGCTTTGCTTTGACTCCTGGAATAGTAAAGGAACTCAAGGAATAGGTATTCCAAATAAAATTGCAATTGTTTTGAATCATCAGTGATAAATTGAAACAGAAATTTTCAAACACAATTTGAATTATTTTCAAAAGATTTGACAAGGACATGGAGTGACAGGACAGATTCACAGACTATTCTGCGTTAGAAGGGACCCTCAAGGATCATCAAGTTCAAATCTTAAGTGAATAGCCCATATGAACAATTGAAATTTTAATCACATGAACTTAGACATTAACAGCAGTAATTTTGGGACCACAAACTGGCTCTGTTCTAGATTCTTGCTTCATCAGATGTAACATCACATGTGACCTACTACATGAAAGAACGTTCATTTTACAATCTCCATTTAATGTGAATTATGGTTTTGACAGGTGGATGTATATGTTTGTAAAATCAGCAATTCTACTTGAATGCTCAAGGCGGGTAGCAGATTCTCTAAACCAGAACTGCAATAAAAGCCTACTGAGTGCAACAAACCAGGTGAAATGTAGAAAGAAGTGAAGTTTTTCTGAAGCAAATGCCATGGTTTGTACTTTATACGAGACAAAGATTTTAAAGGTTGATGTTCAACTTTGTGTTTGCTGGCAAACACAACAGTTTTTGTTCCATTGTTATTACAGCGAAAATAGTTATCAACAAGTTCATATAATAATTAGAAGCATGATGTGAGGGCATTGTGAATGCACCATCTTTTTTTTTTTTTCTGAGATGAGATGTATTGTTGAAAGACCACCTAGAAAAAACAGCAGCTCATATACTAAGCAGAGGATCTACAGCCACTCTGTTACTCTGGTATTCAAATTAGAAATGCCTCTGACATAAAGTATATTAATATGAGAATGTGTTTTTTAAATTAAGGAAAGAAAAATGGGACCAAAAATAGGAAAGAAACAATATTTTAAAAACAGAGAAATTCAAAAAGCCTGGACTGACTTTTGTCCTACAGGCTGGGTGCTTTGCCTGTGCCTCTGAGGCTGTGCATTCCCTGCCAGGGCACTCACTCAGCCCACACCTGCTCCCGAGACCAGCAAAGAGACAGCTGCAGACAGAAAATGTTCATTAGACCTTTATGGTGACTGAGCAGCAATGTCAGAGCAGCCAGACGAGTGCAGTGTGATTGATCTGAGGATAGGGGGTCCACCCGATGCTGCAGGAAAGAGGGTGTGGGGGTGTTATGCAGATCTATGCTGAATTTAATGCAAGTGAGCTGTAAAGAAGAGGATCAGGTGAGATGGGGGGCAGGCTGTGGTACACAGCTCACCCCAACCCCGCAAGGAACATTGAATGCCCCACAGAAGAATATAGATAAGTGGTTTTTCAACCTCTATTGCCAAATAAGAGCTACACCGTCCAGCACACTCAACCTCTCATAACAGTTCTGTGCTGCATATTTAATTAATTACATAAAAGTGACAGTTTAATACAACAGAAAAGAGAACAATCTTACTTGTTATTGTTTCCTGCTGTAAAATAAAATATCCCAGATATTTCTCAGGCTAAAGGATGCTCAACATTCTGAAAGAAGCTTCTGTTTCCCTGAAAAACTTGGAAATTAGAAAATTCACTGCCTGAATTTCCAACATTCTCTTTAAACTCTGTTGCAAAATATAGGTGGAGCTCTTTCTGAATGCTTTTTGAAATACCAGTGGGAATATGAGTACTTAATGAAATAACCCACATTTGGAATTAATGCTGTGAGACTTTTTGTTAGCTGAATCAAATCGTTGATTTGGATCAAACACCCACATTTATGTGGCTCACATAGATTTTTCCTTCATTTTCTCCTACCATGAAGAAAGAATCTTTTTCTCTTAGATAAAATACTATTCCAGCACTTGTTAAAAGAACAATGCTAAAGAAAGCCTTGACATGCCAAACAAAAAAGAAAGGTTGGGTTCATTCAGCCTTTCAGGCATTTACAGCTTAGGAGCCCCAAGCTCAGATGTCTCCTTGAGGGGATCTGAATTCCCAGTTCCTACCTCCCTGGGAGGTGTCCTGGTGCCACAAAGCAGTCTGCTTTGCCTTTCACCTGGTGAGAAACTTTCTCTGTGTTACTCCATAGCAACCTGTGTGAACACTAGTGTGTGTTGAATCCATAGAATCACAGATTAGTTTGGGTTGGAGGGGGACCTTTAAAGGTCATCTGGTCCAACCCCTGCCTACCCCTGTAGTGCATCCAAGTCCATTAATATGCTGTCTATCCAGCAAAAGTCCCAGCACACGGCTGGAGAATCATTCTCAGACAGCTCTCTCTCTTTTTCATTATATTTTTTTTTACATGTAATTATGTCAGTATTTAATAAATAATGAAACAATCTCAAAGGGGAAGAGTGAGGAAGCCCTTGTTTAGGACATCCCATGGTCTGATTATCGGCACCTCCTCCTCAGCCCACATCCAGCCTTCAGTCTTACAGAGGATGGATTTTATTAGAACTGAATCAAGTTCTTTCCAGCTTTCTACACTGCTCTAAGCTCTGAGACAGCAGGCAGACAAAAAATAATTCCCCTTGTCTAGCTCAGGCATGCATCTGAGGCACGTTTTTTCTTTTCCCACATGAAATTATTCGGTGAACTTGGTTTAAATCTGTAAGATGTTGTGAATTTGTACTTTGAAGTAATTCACTTTTTTTTTTTTGCTAAAACATTTTATCCAACTATGAAATGGCTCACCAACAGTTAGTCTTCTTCATGAATCCTGTTTGGCAAAGAATAATTATAATTGTACAAACACAAAAACAAATGGAAGAAAAAAAAGCAGAAAAACTTAGGATACTATGAAGAATTTGCAAACAGAAATCCCGAGAATAATAACCAAAGGAATATGGCAAAGAGAGTATTGTGGGCTCTGTAGGTGAGCCCAGCAAGGCACTGCTGCCAGCCCCCACCAGGTGGCTCTCCACACTGGAGCATAGCAGTTTGGAAAATCCCTTCTCATAGGAGAAAGGGGCTTGTGCTTACGCAAAAATACTAAGATTTGCTTCTGAATCTAAGTACCCAGCTCAGCTGCTGAACAGATGCTCAGTCTAGGAGATGGTGCGAAAGCCTCACACTCAATTCTTCTGTTTACTTTAGGCCGTTAGTTCTGAATTATTGTTCTGCATCTGGAAGGATTACTCCCTGCTTACTCAACTCTGTATCCCGCAGTACATGCAAGTGGGATGTGTGTCTGAGTTTGCTGGATGTCTGTCTACTGCAAAGAATAATACAGCAAAAGTCCTGTGCACCACTAAAATCCCAATTAAGGATCATGTAATCTATCCTTGGAAATGTGATTTTGCTCGTTGGCTGGAGCTCCTCTCCCTTTAAATCTTTTCTATCTCTACCCATGACTGCTTAAATAGTTTCCACAATTTCTCTGAAAAAAAGATCCCATTCTTTAATAATGAAATATGTTGTCACTTTATTATGGTGGCAGGCATTTATGTTTTTTTTCCTCACCACCTCTGCATACCTGAGATAACAACGATTATCAAAGTCATCATGCTAAACTGGGTTGTCATTACTGGGTCAGAGTCTGAAAAGGATGCAGTAGAGAAAATCATCTTTATGCACACCTTGCTTTAATTTAAGGACACAGCAGAATGGCTCCTGTTTCACTGACTTTAAATGACCTTGGTCTTCTTTGCCATTTTAGAAGGAGACAAAGTCCTAAATTCTGAGAGCTTAATGTTTTCATATCTCACAGCATCTGATCATCTGTTCCCCTCTGCCTGTTTAACAACAAGGTTTTTAACATTGAGAAAGAAGCAATGGGGACAGAGTTATGTTTGTTTTCTTTCTCATCCTAATTGTTCATTTTGTATTGATTCTTCATAGTGCTGGCTGGCATCTGGACAAAGAAAGGGCACTTTGCAGCCCGGTGTTTCTTCTTTGTGGTATTAACACATAGTCCTCATTTCAATCTATACAGTGCAGCTGCTTGTAATGTAAAATGTTATCACCACAGCAAGCTAGCAAAAAGAGATTTGTTTACTGATAAATCAAAACTATTCTTACAAAACTGGGAATATTGACTGATATTATGGAAGGTCTGTGAAATAACTTAAAGTGGAGAGTATTTGAAGAGATAATCCCTGAACCAGATCTCAAGTGCTACTCTTTTTCTCAAAATTCAAACTGGAACCTGGAACCTATCATCTAGGTATAATATGTTACATAATAACTAGGTACTAGAGTATATATTTATAAATATTTATTTATTTATTTATTTAAGAAGACTTCTAAATTCAGTGCTGCAATGAGGAGCACAAACTGCCTGCAGCTGAAGAGCAGTTTCTGGTTACCCCACTTCTGTGGTTAAAGTTTCCCCACCTTGCTATATTTTGCCAGGTGCATCACCAAACCCCATCATTCTGCCATGATCATGTTGAACACAAGGAAGGTGAAAGTACATGGGCAATCTCCTGGTGAGGCAACACCATTGCATTCTTCTCCACTCAGGGGTGCTAAGAGGGAGGATGTGGCCATGGCAACAGCAAAGGGATGGCTGGGGCCTGCCTCCCAGGAAATACAGGGAAATCCCTCTGCCGAGTAGCGCACACGCCACAGATGGTGGTAGCATGGGCGACCCATGGCTGCTTTCTGCCAGCAGCAGGTGTGTTTCCACACATACACCTGAGCCCACTCCATAGAATTGCAATTGACAGGATTTTTAAATACAAGAATTACCTCCCAATACTCTATTCCACCTCAAGGTGCAAAATGTGGTACGTAAAAACTTCCTTCTGTCCCTAGTTTATGTCTACTTTAATTCTAGTGCATTTATTTCTAAAATATAAATGGTATTGACTTCACAAGCACTTAAAAAGTTTAAATATATTTAATTATTTTTTTCTATTAGGAGGCTAAATATGTCATAAAGATAATTAAGGGGACAATGAACAAAGCAGCAGTTCACCATTGTTAAAAAGATGTAACAAAGTGCAGATTATATAATGAGTTCATTTTTAATTTCAAAGATGTATGGCTCTTTGAAAAGAGCCATACATATGGCTGTGACATGGCTGTGACAGATATGTTAATCATGAGAAGTGTCCTGTTAAAATTAGCAGAACAAACAAACAATTTTGAATAAAGGCAAATTTTTTCAAGAGAGGAGGTAAGAAAGTCAAGAAAACCATCAAAACCATGAAGCTCATGATAACATCATGGAAACTGCAAGGCAGTAGGCTGATCTTTCTTATTTTCTAAAATCCAGCTGGACTTAGAGATGCATACATACCTACCCCTTTTTAATATAACCTGGTATTATTTCTGCAGCTAGAATATTATTTCTCCACCTTCTGCTTTTTTACTGCTTTTGGATTTGGGATACAAATGCACTAACATAGTTTCTGCTTTCATTCTTGTTGCTTTGCATTGCCATGAGGAAGAACAGAATTAGAAAAAAACTTTCTGCAATTCTAATAGTTACCAACTCAACAGCCCATGGGGCTTGTGTTCACAAAAATCTCTGGATGTGGGTCAAGTTCAGACTTGCCTCTTTTTGCCTTGGGGCATTTTTCTGCAAGGCTAATTCTATAGGGCAGAAGCACAGAACATTAGACAGACAGCTATTTTTAGCGATTAAAGACACTATGTTATAAGAAAGAAAAGAATTGCAATTTCCAGAATAATTGTGCTATTATTACACAAGCAAGGACTACACAAATACCCCAAAAGTGAAGAAATGGCATCTTTTCCATGACAACACTTGTTTTCTGTCCTTGTCAGTGACAGCTTATTTATTTTGTATTCTTTTTAGAGATTCTGGAGTTAAAACACAGAAACACAGTTGCACTGTTTTTTACGTAAAACAATTCCAACAGCAGCCTGATGTGAAAGTTCTTCTTACAATCAGGTTAAACATAAAAAATGCAGTATTTTAATAGTGGGAAAGGCTAATCATGTAGGAGGCACAGTTTTGTAGTGTGAGCACTATTAGGCAGCAAACCTTAGAGCAGATTGACACAAAGAACGAACAAAGCTGGGTTTTGAGCACTTATCAAGTGTTTTTTTGCCAATCCCTGCTGCTGCTCATTATATCTCTGGGAGATGTTCTGACAAAAAAAATGGAGCTGGGGAATTTCACATCTCCAGCCAACAGAGGAGTGTCAGAGAGGCTGATAGCTGTCCATAAAACCGGTATTTACAGCAGAGCAGAACATGATGAAAATCAAGATACAGATGTGTGTGAATTACCCTTGGTATCCCAAACAGGGAGGTGGAGCAGAGCCCTCCTCATAAACAAGACTTGCCTGCTGATCCAGGAAGATAAGCATTTGAAAAGAGGCTATCAAGAGCCACTCATGAGCAGTCTCTTCTTCCAAAGCAATTTTCCTTGAGGATACAGGAAATCAAGTGTTCATTGATAATGTTTACTTTGTAAAGGAGTCATGTGGGTCAGATTATCAGATCTGCTTCACTTACTTTTCACAGCTCAACCAGTATCAAAGATTCAAAAAAGAGACACATTTGCCAGCTAAGGATCCTTTCAATACAAGACAGTTCATTATAATTACAGAGTAGTATCCCACCCTTCCCAGAAAAGGAAATGTGTTGGAAATGGCTGTAGTTTTCTTGCACTTTGCTTATTTTGGCAAACAGCTCCTTTAGACCAGTTGCTAATTAGCAGTCTTCTGAACAGCACTAAATTCTCCCAACACCATAGCTCATGCAGAACCGTCCCCAGAATCAGGAACCAGGCAGTCTCAGCCATGACCATGGTGAATATGAAAACAAAATTGTTACAAAAAGGGGGGTTTTTCTATGAAAAAAAATAGATATTCTAATTTTATGTTAATTCAGAAAAAATGCAAATGTTGAAATATCTTAATTTTGTCAAGACAGTTTTTCCCCCCACAGCCTCAACAGAGATTCACAGCCATGCTTTGCTTAATAAAGCTGTACAATTCTTCCTCTTGAATTACAAGGTTTTGGGTTTTTTTGTTTGCATAGACACAAAATTTGTGTGAGAAAATGTGTCTCACCTGTATGTTAATTATTGATTTTTAAAATATTTTAAATTTGGGAATATGAATTTGTCCCATCCAAGCCTCTAACTTACTGTGTAAGTGTTTTGGTCATAATAAATAGTTGACTAGATATCATTCATGCATTTTCAGAGCTACTGAAAGTAATTTTCAGACACCTCTATATTCTTGAAAAAATTATGCTGTCACCAGGAACAATTATAAGTGACTGTTTCTTTTTCCTGTCATTCTGATTATATTCACTATTTCCCTTTAGTTTTCTCCCTTGCTGGATGGAAAGATGAAAATTGCCCATGATCCCAATTAATTTTCTCACTCTGCAAATTAAACTTCCTGAAAATTGTTCCCTTAAAAATGAATTTATTACTTTTGCAACTGCAATCAGTCTGCACCCAGATAATCTCATCCTCACTCTCTCTCATATATATCTGCTAGTCCCAGATGGTTCCACTTTATCATGCCCAACTATGGCATGAGAATGGTCACGCAGAAATGGGGGAATTTGGAATAAGTAGGCTTTTTTTTTTTTTTTTTTAATCTGACCCCTTCTAGAAAGTAGAAGTGTGCTGTTTGGAAGAGACTTTATGACTATGTGGAGTTTCATCAGCATTTGTAAGATGCTAAAAGTTTCTGTCTCAGCTTGTTGCCGAGACAGAAAAAGGTAGCACGATCACTGAACCGAATACAGCCTCAGCATTGTAGACATGAAACCTCTGTGTATAAAAATAACAAAAAAAATATTCTGCATTCTTTTACAAAGGACTGGAAAATGCCTAAAACACAATAATGTGTCGGGAAATGTTTCCAGTGGGATTTGCTCCATCACTGTCACAGCAATTAAATTGTGGTAGACTGTCCTGTAGTTCCCTAGACCCTCCTGCTTGCCCTTATTGAACATATCAGTGATCTTTGGTTTTCCAGTCCTCTGAAACCTCCCCCAGTCACCACAATTTTCCAAAGATAATCAACAGAAGTGGCCTCACAATGACATCAGCCAGCTGCCTTAGTCTTCATGGATTCATTCACTTGTGTACCACAGACGTATATGTGCACTTGGATTAATATTCTGTAATGTGATTCTCCTGAGTATAAAACCTCATTGTTTTGGCCTTTCTCATGGGTCTCAGGAATCTGTGATTCCTCAGGACAGATTTTATCACTAAAGGCTGAGGTGAAGAAGGCACTGGGTACCTCACCCTTTTCCATGTCCTATCTCCCCCACCCCAGTCAGTGTCAGGTCCTTATTTTCACTGATCTGTCTTTTGTTATTGATGGCCCTGTTAAAGTCCTTCATGTTCCCCTTCCTGTCTTTTCCAAGATTCAGCTGTAGCTGCCTTCTTCTTATTATTAGCCTTCTTAATGTCATTCCAGCATAGGCAGAGAATATCTCTCTCTTCCTCTTTTTCACCTGTTCCAGCTTTCACTTCTACTATTCCTTTTTAGGTCTGAGTTAAGTAAGGAGGTAGTCCTCACCCATCATAGAATCATTAAGGTTGGAAAAGACTTCTAAAATCATGAAATCCAACTGTCAACCCAGCACCATCACTAAACCATGTCCTCAAGTGCCATATCCACATGCACTTCAAGGGATGGTGACTCCACCACTTCCCTGGGCAGCCCCTTCCATTGCCTGAACACCCTTCCCGCAAAGAAATTTGGGATGGGCTCTCCACCACCTCACGGGCAGCCAAGACTGCCTCCAACTTTCCTATCTCCAAACCTTTCTTGTTTGCAAGCATCCAGTCTTATGGAGGGTCAGCCATTGCTGGATCACCAGTCATGGCTGCTGGGAAGTTGCCATCAGGACAAGCCTCACATCTCAGGATTGCCTGGTTAATGCTGCGTCCGGCACATAACAGGCCCCTTAGGAGAAGCGGGGTTTTGAACACAAGGCTTCTTCCCCTTGTCTGAAGACAGCAGCATCCTCTTCACCATCTGGCAGTCTGTAGCAGATACCTGCCACAACATGGTCTGCCCTCTAATCCTAAACCATAAACTGTTGACTGTCTAGTTGTCTGTCCCAGAGCAAGGCTCCATTAATCCCTGTAAGTCTCTGACAAAAAGCTGGATGACTCCATAACCTTCCCCACCTCCTGTTCATGCTGCAGTGCCTGTGTCCATTCCATGCAGCACGCTGGCTGTGGGAGCTGTCCCACCGTGCAAGGTCATAGCCTGCACCTGCACACAGGCTTTTGATTCCTCCTGCCTTTGTCTCATGCTACATGCATGCACCAGTGTAAGGGCATCTCAGAGGGGTGCTCCAAGCAGTTGATTTCTCATAAATTATGAGAGCTTCCCCCCTGATGCTGTCTGTGGCACTTCCCTGTTTGCCTTCATGCTCTCAAAGCGGGTGTCCTTCACCTTGTTTTGTCATTCTAAAGCTCCGTCTTGTCTACTGCACCTTCCTGCCAACACAGGCCACCACTTCCCCAATGGACTGTGGGGTCATGATCTCTCTTCACCCCCTTCATTCCTAGCATCCAGGTCTCGTCAGGAGACTTTGCTGCCAGTCTGCTGGCAGAGATACTTCTGCCTGAATCCACCTCAGAGCTATTTTCTAGAATCCACCTAAGCACTAATTTCAGACATTTGCATTACTAAGTAGAAATCACACAAAGCTTGGCTGAAAGAAATCTCTGAGACAGGATGAAGCATACCCAGCTCACTCTTGATTACACATTCATCTAATGTGTCCTCAGAAATCTCCAGTGAAGGAGACTGCACAGTTAGCATGTTCCAGCACAATCTGTCCTTACATTTACATTTTCTTAGCGTCTAACTTAACTCTCTCTTGGATAAATTCTGCTAACTACTTTTGTCCTATACTCAGTGGATAAAAGAGAATTTGAATTTCTCATCATTATAATAACCTTAATATTTCCCACTTCTTTTTAAGACAAGCTTTCTCATACTTGTTTTGTTCAGAACAAAGCCACAACAAATAAGCAAATTCTCAAACCTCCCTCACAAGTCATTTTCTAAACTTCTGATATTTTTTTGACTTTCCTTTTGACTCGTAGCAATGTTTACCTATTCTGAAATCCAAGTGTGTGACATAATGGTCTAGTTAAAATGCCGTATGTAAAACAAAATAGCAGTTCTTTCATGTGTAATGATTTTCAAACCACGTCTTCAAACTGCCATGACTTTTGAATTTTAATCCTGCAAAATATTCCCAATTTATCAGTGGATAAAAAAAAAAAATCTCTGATTTTTGATGAGCCTTTTCTGATTATTAATGAAACTGGAAAAAAACACAGGAAAAGTCTAAAGAATATTATATAATACGTCTTCCCAATTTGACAGTGAACTGTCATAACTACTTTTTAGTACACTTCTGCAGCCAGTGGGTGCACCCACCAGATGGCAATTTCATCCAGAACATTTCCTTAAGTTGCTTATGAGAATGTAACTGCTAGTGTGTCAAAAGCCTTATTAATGTCCAAATATATCACATCCCCTGCTTCCTTTGTATCCACCAGGCTAGTTACACTGTCAAAAAGAAACACAGACTGATTTTGACTTGATTTATTCTTGATAAATTGATGTTGGCTGCTTCATATCACTTTGTTATTTTATTATCTATGTGCCTATAAACTGATTATTTAACAAAATCATTTTGGTAATTTTTTGACTGTTGAAAGCAGGGTGACTGTACTACAACTTGTATTTTGTCATTGGCAATATTTCACAAAATAATGGTCCTTTCTATTGTGGTGAGAGCATTCTTGAATCCTCAAGTCAATAGTTTATAATGCAATAGTAGATACTACACATTTTTTAAACTAAATTACAAATTTGCAGAAGAACTTTTGTATCTCTGTCTCTCTGAATTTGGGTTTTGCCCTTTGTTTCTTCTACTTCTATTGCAATCGTGCATGCTACAAGCCTGCTTCTTTACTCTGCAGTAAGGTATGTGGATTCCACAGAGACACCTCTGAATTCCCTCTTTGTGTTAACCCACAAACCCCTTTTCTTACACTTCTTCAAAGTCCTCCTCAGGAAGGTCTTTCTTCATGATCTTTACACAGAATTAGTGAAGTAAAAGTGGTTTACTATGGGCTTGTCTGCAAACTCCTAACAACACTTAGCAAAAAAAGTCACTGACTGCATGTTTTATCCTTCTTTTGCCAATTGTTTTTGCACATTGCAAGTGTTCAAACCATTTCAATGTTTGCACAGTGAAGCTAAAGGGTACTAAACAAGAGATCCAGTAAGATCTATCTATATCAATCTTAGCTACATATCTGCCTTTACCTCCAAACCTTTCCTTTCTGTGGTCAATCTGACAAGATAAACACAGAACAAGGAATTTGTGATTTCTAAGAGACAACAGATTTAATTTGCTCATAGTATGATTCAGTGCACCAAAGAATGGTAAGAAATAATAAACCAGAAAGTGCTTCAGCTTCGAGACAATATTGCCAACAAGTGTTATTCTTAAAAAAGACTCAGTAACAAAACATTTTTAGGTTGCTGTAAGAAGCTTGGATGCTTTGAATGACATATAAGACAATTACGTTGTGAACCTTTTGGTCTGTCATTTGGAATGGTGTTCCCTCACTGTTTGACTCCCAGGTTTACACTGGATGCAGTAGGAAGGATAAGCAGTTTCCTGTGGCACACAGTCCTACAGCTTTATCTGGTCTGGACGTGCTGAACTAGTGGAATATACTATCCAACACTCACATTAACTTAGCACTCAGGTGCTACACAGTTAATCAAGTCAGAGGTAACATTTCCCCAGTTTACCATGGCAACTTATTTTAAACAGGAGAGACTCCGTAAATCAGGACATTCTTTTCATTGGTCAGGCTGCTCCTGCACTCTGAACGCAGAGACCAGTTCATCTCCATGCTGTCTGCTCTCCACTGCAGGATTTGCCAAAATAAGGTCACTGTAATACAGTTTTCAGAAAGAGCTTGCCTGTGATGCCTCAGATGTTGAAACCTGGGTTACATGGAAGGATGAGTAGGAGGTAAGCCCATTACACTACTACCCTCAGAACCACTGTACTGGCCTTCAGTGAGCTCCTGGGTGGAAGTGAAAGGGACAATTTAAGCCTATAAAGCCCTAAATAGTTTGACAAGGATCAAAATAATAATGGCAAAAATCCAGTGCTGAAATCATTATTCTGCAGTGTAGTCTGGAAGGGTACCAGAGAAGCAGAGTCTGTGCAGAGTCCAGACAGGCAGCCAGCATTTTGCTCTGAAAAATCTTCAGTTTTACTCTCCTCACTCATGCCATTAGTCAACTTCCATCATGCTTTAACAACCAAT
>WAAG01037267.1:2281-13463 GCA_013390105.1 Tichodroma muraria | reverse complement strand
ATCTCAGAACTCTGACACAATGTTGGGGCTCCCCAGTGAGACAGGCACTTACAGATAGATTCCAAAGTGAGGACTGAATCTTTTCAGAACAAAAGCGAACACTTTTTGGGGGGAAAAAATACAAGGACTAGAAGAATGAAAGGAGTTAACTTAAGGTTGCAAAGAGACTTTTACCTGCCTCAGAGGAAAATCTCTTTTAATGAGATATGAAACAGAAGTAGTGCGATACTGAAAGAATATTATGCTGAGAACAAGCAGCAGGAACTTAAATGTCACATTCTCCTCACCCATAAAGTGGAAGAGTCAAAGTAAAAAAAGCCACAAGCATTTTCCTCTTTGAGAAATGGCTCAAGAATAACTTCTGTACAGAAATACAGAAATGGAGCGAGACACAAAGCCTTCAGCTGACCTGAGTGTATTTTGAAGTCTTCGACTGGCACTGAACTAGCGACATTGCCAATGTGAGTCAGCAGCTCTTCCGAAATGCCCGTCGGAGGACAAGACATGCTCTTGGGTTCTCCATCCACGTTAAAGAAGCCTGGAAGGAAAAGATTTGGTGAGATGTCCAAGGACAGTTTAGGAGACATGTATATCACCTACAATTTATTCAACAATTCAAGTGACATTCTAAGCAGCAAACTAAGCCTAGTTCTTCCCCTTTTGCTAAGAAATAATTTCGATTGTCTGCATGACAACAGAAGCTGATCTTACAGGCACACAATGATCTATTTTGTTTCTGCTTTCACTCCCTGTGAAGTCCAAGTGTGTGGGCAGAGGCAGCCAATAAAAGGCATATGGCACCTCAATCCCTCAAATAAAAATAAATATACAAATAAATAACATTAGACATACTCCTTCTTCCTGATAGCCTAGACAGTTAACAGTAAAGGAAAATCACTTCTCTGTTAAACTGGAAAATGGCTTTTTCTAAGTCACAGCTTACTTTGCACATTTTTTAACAAAAGCATTCATTTCAAGTTGATTTGGCAGAATGCTATATTCACTATTAACAGGCGCTGTCTGATAAAATCTATCTATCTAAGTCCTAGACTTTGGACTCAAAATAAAAGCACGTTCAGGTAACACTAGGGTAAGTGAAAGGACAACCCTTACCAGGCCAAGGTGAATCCAGCCAGTGCTTGATATGAAGGATCTTATTATCCTTAGATCTAGTATATGCTTCTTCACATATTCTATCATACTTTGCAATTTCTTCCTGTTTTAAGGAAGGTTTTAAAATGGGTAAACATAACACCCTCATATCTTACAGATGACACCTCTAATTCAGCATGATAAAACCAGCTATTTAACTCCATGAGAAAATTTATCTACAATAATGAAAATAAATAAAATTAATTTCATCTAGGACCAAATTGCCTTCTAGAAACGTGCTTACACACATTACTCTAAATAAATCATTTAGTCATTAGACAGGTGCTACAGAGGAGTGTACCAAGAGCTGAAGCTGCAAGCATTGACTAGAATGAGACAAAACTGAAGAACCAAATACAGTTTACAGGCATATTTCTAAGATCAAAATCATCCAGCTCTCATACTCCTGACTACAAAAACCACTAAAGTTTGGAAAAGAAGTTTCAAAAAAAATTAGTCTGTCTGGGAGAGTCTAGCAAAGAATCTGCTGGCCACAGATTCTGTGGCAACAGATATAATATGGCAACAGACTGAATGCCATATTCCGTAGAGGCAGAATGCCTCTGCAATAGCTGTGTTTCAATCCAGAACCCTACTCAAGTTATTGAACTAGCTAATCTTTAAAGGAATTAACAGCAAGTGAGCTCACTCTGTACAGCCAAACATCCATCCAGGATCCTAGATCCAGTCACCAAATCCCATGGTGCCTCTACTGGCACACTCTTTCAACAAATGATTCAGGAAAGCTACTTCTGCATGAGCTGTGATCCTTCTTACAGGCAACAGAATGCACCTACCCAAACTGCTTATTTCTTGATCTGAAATATCATGTCACTACACCTTCTCAGAAGGTCCTTGAAGGTTTCAAGGCTCCTCAGGAGGTTTCATCTGCACTCTAAACACCCATTCTCAAAAATCTAAGGTAAAGACCTAATCAGTTTAATACAGGCACCAGACACTATACTTCATCTTTCTGGAATACTTCAAATGTTCTCTGAACTTGGTTGAATTCTTGTAAGAAAACTAAAAGGTTAAATTGATTCTATTTCATCTTTGCTGGACACAAGCATGCCAACGTTACCCATATGAAGCTATCAACAGGAGTGTTCAAACACTGTCTTGCTACTGAATCGAGGTTCTAGAGATGAAGAACAGATGACAAATGTCTCTATTTTCCAAAGTTCTCATTTAATCACCTTCTCCCTCAGAACTGAAGCAATCCTTTATATGCGATGTATATTAATTACTTCAGAGCACTTCCAGTCCCTTTGTTACAACAATAGTGTTTTACATTAAAATCCAAGCCAAACTGAACCACAGATTGTCAATTGGTAAAGACTTATCACAGTAAGGAAGTTTTCAAGCAGGCAGCATACAGTGACAGTTGGTCTTTCTCCTTACAACTCCTCAGATTCCCTCTAACTCTGCTGGCACGTACCTCAAACTCTTGCAGTGTCACAGTCCCATCTGCAATCAGTTTGTCAGCATATTTCTTCAGCACCGGCACCTGCTTATGGATCTGCTTGTACATCAGAGGCTGGGTGAACATGGGCTCATCCATTTCATTGTGCCCTCTCCTACGGTAACAAACCTACAACGGGAAAGATTGCTTCTGTTTATAAGGAAAAATGTGAAATGGAATATTTCCATTTCATAGTTTTACAGAGATTTTAAGAGGTTTATTGTATAAAAACCATTAATGGCTTATTGACATGGCTTCTTCCATAATATGGCTTGAGCCTGTTAGTTGCTTGGTTTTTTAAAATGAGGAAACGAAAGGCCTTTAAAATCAAATACGTTTCTTGACTGGACCTTCTAAGCCACAAAAAAATAAAGAGTAGCACATAACGCACAGAATGAAAAGTTAAGGAAACCAAGACTTACCAAGTCAACAACCACATCCTTATTGAAAGTGTTTCGCCACTCTGCAGCTACGCTGCACACATACATCACTGCTTCGGGGTCATCGGCATTCACGTGGAAAATGGGAGCATTGACCACACGAGCAACATCAGTGGGGTACGGAGATGAACGGGCCATACGGGGGTCTGTGGTGAAGCCAATCTAAAAGTTCCAGAAACTTCTATTAAAATAATTTGGGCACCTTCCTCTACTCTGTTTTGAAGTTTGCATTTAATAGCCATTCACACAGCAACAGCATCAGCTTTTCATTTTGGACAGCTAGCTTCTTTTTGCTCCCCTTAAAAACCAAAGCAAGCCTAATCCAATTAAGTATTACAAATTGAATGGAATACACGTAGGTGATAAAATATTATCCGCTCAAGAGCTGCTAGATACTAGGATCATTTTCAGAAACATCTCAACCATTCTAATAACCAGAGGGGGCAAGGAACCCAGTTAAAAACAAATAATAAAAAGAGACAGATGGGCAAATATTCAGCAGAGAAGTTGATTGGAGAAGGCTGTACTTGTTACCTGGTTGTTGACCACAACGTGAATAGTGCCATTTGTGGTGTAGGATGGGAGGTCACTAAGATGAAATGTCTCATAAACCACTCCTTGTCCTGCAAAGGCAGCATCCCCATGTAATAATATGGACATAACCTAAGAGGGAGAATTGTACACACACATATTAGAAAGGAAAACCGCAATTTGAGCTTCTCAACAGGGTTTCCTGGCTCCATATTTCTGTGGTGCTTATAAAATAAAACAGTAATTTTATAATAAACCATAAATTCCTCAGCATTCTGCTGACTTTTCTCAGCTTGCAAAGGAAATAAAGCTTTAAGCCTACTTCCTGAAGTCACCCTTGAGGTCTCATGTCAGAAACCTTACCTAGTTCAACAGATGATATATCCCTTTTGTGAAGGAGGAAAAGAGGAAGATTCTGTGATATGAAACTACTGACAAACTATTTTTATTGGAAATACCATGAAAAACTACCATTAAAAGTTATTATATTAAACAACCTTTACCTTTTTCCCTGCTGTATCCCCCCGATAAAACTGTTCAGCTTTTGTTTTGCCTTGCACAACAGGATCAACTGCTTCCAAGTGAGAAGGGTTAGCCATCAGGGACAGAGTGATTTTCTTGTTTGTTTTGCGGTTGATCCTCTCATGGTACATTCCCAGGTGGTATTTTACATCCCCAGATCCCTAAGGATGCAATCACAATTCAGGAATGTCATTCTGACCTGATCCATCTGATTCACTACACCTAAAATTTGTGCTTCAGGCTGAAAAATCCATCTGGTTACCTGAACAGCAGTGTGCACTATGGGTTTGACAACATAATTTCCAACTGGGACACTGCTCCTATTCTATTATCTTACTGTTGTCATCAAACGTTAGATAAATACTTACAGCACATTAATACTCTGTTCATTCATATACAGCAAAAGGAGATGCTTAGAGGTTGTGAACTCTGTCAAATGAAACTTATTTATCTACAGTCACTCCTGAGAGACCTTCTGCATGTTAGAAGTATGATGTAATTTTTTAAATTTTTTAAGAAATTTCACCAAACATGTTCCTCAAACTAGAAAAGAAGGAATTAATGCTGTTTTCATAGTAACCATGACCAAAACCAACTGAAAACTATCTTGAATGGTGACCTTTCTATATAGATCAAATGAAAAAGCATCTTACCTCATCAGCTGCTTCAAGTTTGGGATCAAACTGACAGAAGATCTGCTCCAACTCTTTTCGGATTACATTAGCCAATACATTCAGCCGACCTCTAAGAAAATTCCATACACAGTTATGTCTCAAAAATGGTACTAACAGAGTCAACAGTATAAAACTTTAAAAATCTGCCAATCAACCTGTCAGAAATTTGCAAATGTTCTCTTCAAACTTTCTAGCCTGAAACCCTTGATTCACCCCTTCTTCCCATAACAAAGTTCCTCCAATGCATTCCCTCAGACATTTTAGAACACCTTGTTATCCAAGTGAATTTTGTAGCTATCTAGCAGTCTTTAAATAATCAAATTATAAATTAGTTAAGGCAGACTGCAAAAGTAAGTTCAAAGCTACCTCACCAAGCTTTCCCAGTTCTACAGACTCTATGCAATGGCAGAGATACCATGGCTGCTGCCACATTTGCTTGCAGCTTCAAAGTACACTGATGAGAGTTTCTCTACCATTTACCTTTGAAGCCTGTAGCCTCTTACTAATAGGAATTTGCTACAGTTCTGTGTTCCCACTACTTGTTATGACTGACTCTTCCTACCTCAGCTTCTCTAGTATCAACTTTTCAAATAAAATTCTAGAACCCACTAGCCCCAACACAGTAAGCCCATTTGTTGGGGTGTTTTCATTGGCATTACCTATGAGGCATTCCCATTATAACATATTCAATTCCCATTTCACTGGATTTATCAATGATGGTCTTAAGTGCAGGAATCATTACTTCACATCCTTCCAAACCAAATCTCTTTTCAGAAGACCACTTGCGAGCAAGGAAGTCTTCAAATCTTTGCCAAAAAGAAACAAAAAAAAAAAAAATGGAGAAATTATTTGTAATAACAGGAGAAGTTATTTGTATAAGAAATTATTTGTACTAATTAAACTGTTCTAAAACATCCATGAATACAAGTTACATGCCTCTGGAATTAAGTCACACATGGGGAGGGAAACACAGGAGAAAATTCAGTCTTTCTTCCCTGTCTGAAATCTATTTACTAAAGACTTTGCAACAATTAAGAGCCCACACCTCAGAAAAAAGTCACTTCCCAAGTTAAATTCTCTTTTCATGTACACAAATCTGACCACTGTGAAGGCAGAGTGACAGCAAAGTCTATTCTACGAATTGAAGAAAATATAACAGAGAACCCGTATTTTCTAATACTTGTAAAAAAAAAAAAAAACAGAGTAGAAAACACATAGGTCTCATTCAACAGCAAGGCTCCTCAGATTGTTTGATGTAACACTTAAGAATGGGCTAAGAAGCAGGACTCTGGTATCCCTGCCTTAGCAGCAGAATGATGTCAATCCCTGACAGCTCTAAGCTCTTTCATTCTTTAATGGATTTGGGCCAGAGGCAATGTGAGTGTTTAAAAAGTATTTTTTAACAAACATTGAAAGGATTATACATTGTAAAGCTTGGAGATAGGAAAGGCAAAGAAAATACATCTTCATGAAAGTAACTGTATTGGTTACATCATCTGTGCAGTGCCTCACCTCATAACGCTGCCATAATCCCTTAATACTCTGCTTATTCCTCACTTAGAATCCTGACATTTACTTCTTTAGACTGAAGTCCTAAAGGTGGTGCTATGAATTGCTACAGAAGTCTCTCCCGGCTCACCCATCAATACCTTACAATCCAGCCATCTAAGCAACAAGCCAGACCCTCAGCTGAGCTATTCTGCCAGAATTCCTCAGGGCAGTCTGTGGGGCTGTGGCAGTTCTCACATAAAGGGAAAGCGGTGTGCCATGTGAACAGCCGGCCCCACAGGGCGAAGGAAAGCAGTGCGCACGCTGATTTCCTCCTCTGTGCAGCCGCAAGTTAAGCCAGTACCTGACAAGCAGCAAGTTCATTACTTGAGGCAAACTGCCACTAAGTGTGCAGGGCTACACACAGTGACACGGTATTTCACAGTCTCACCTTGCCAGTCCCCCACACGCCACTGGGAGTCACATCGCCCCAGCCTCTGTCAGTGCATGCATTCAGTACCCAGTGAGGAAAACATCTGGTGAAAGCTGGGTGCTCTCAGAAGGGATTAATCTGGAAATGCTTGACCCTGCCCAGATCAGGCTCCACATCAGGGTCTAACATGCTTATTAATACATTACAAAGTAGCTCAGAAATATACAATGAGTATTTTACATAAGGAGGAGTTTAAAATGACCCTTTGTTCAATAACTTACCGGTGAAAACCACAAGGAATGAGAAACCCAACTTTAAAATTCAGTTTCAAGTACCTGAACTCCGTAGTTCTTGGAATGAATACTTTTAAAAACAGTCTTGAGCAAAACAATGAAAACCTACTTTACAAAGCCACAAATCTCAACCATTTTGAGGACATCAAGGACAACCATTTTTCCACAAAATCAGACTTTTTTCCCAGGTCATTTTCAAACAATGAAATAAAAAGCACTCTAAAGATAGCTGGATAGAAATTTTTGTAAAACTTTTTTCTTCCCCGTTCAGAAGACAATTAATTTGGCAGAAGATGAACATTAAGCTCCTTCATGCCACTAGAAATCCCAGGTTTTTGCACAGCTTAGGCAGGAATAAAAGCACAAATTCTTGTCTTAGGATAAATGGAGATGGTTCATACTGAGGGCCTGTTAAACAAACTTACTCAAATGAAATACTCACTTGACCATTAAGTGTCATTTTTGTTTCTGTTTAAATGAAACTTTTAATGAGACATTATAACACTGGCAAACAAAACATCTGGCAAAAATATCTTTTGACACCTCCAATGAGCACTTCATTTTTAGGTCTTTGAATACAGAATCTTAACCAAAAACTGTGCCTTTACAAACCTCTGACTCTTGTGTTTAACAAAGGACATACACATTGCTTCAGATTGTAGGGACTGAAATAAACCTTGTGTCTGAGAAGCCTTATTCCAGGGGTAAGAGGATAATTCGATCTCTGGGATCACAGCATTTCCACACAGAGAGCCACAATGGGAGCAGTCAATAAGCTATTTCCAAATGTGCTTTCTTCTACTGTAGATACTAAAACTGCTGCTGCCAGGTCATGCAACAACACATCTTGGCACATCTCAAAATGAAAAGGGCAGAAACAGGACTTGAAATCACGTACCAACATTGTTCTGACAGTTATTTTCTGAAACAGGGTACAAATCTTTAACATAAATGTATATTACTAGTGTGTTGAAAGAATTTTTTCCTAGTTTATTTCCTCAAGCCAATGAAAACATTGCCAGGCATGCCACTAAAGGCCTTTTAAGATAACAGAATACTAAGTCACAACACAGACCCCAAGAGATTCCTCACAGCACTCACTTTCCTTTGATATGGCCGCAAGGTTAACTACACCCGCCTGTACTGCAGATTTCAGCGAGAGGGTTCCCCCCCACGTCAGCAGCTTCCAGACCCCACAGCCCCCAGGCAGCAGCCACAGAGCAGTGTCCCAGCCCAGCCCAGCGTACCTCATAGAGCGCACCAGCCTTGCCAGCAAAGTCCTTTTATCCTCGTTCGTGAACTTCATAACCCCCGGCGTCTCAAACTTCTGACGGATCCACTGGCACTGCTCCACATCGTTGATGAACATATACTCCAGGCCAATGTGTTGGCAGTACGTATGCTAGCAAGTGAAAACACCAACAGAGAAGCTTTAGGAGCTAGTGAGACACAAAGAAACGAATTTATTTTTTAAATTATGTTCTCTGTTACTCTCCTGAAAGCTACCTTGTCTTCCTCTTCCACAATATCTCCCCCAAAGTAATTCTATAAATGAATAAATTGTTTTACTGAATCTAGTTTTGCATCACAAAGCTTTCTCCACAAAGTAACATTTCATAATTTTTAAAGGGGAAGATTCTCATCTACATTCAAATAGGCCAACAAACCTGCCTTACACTGACTGGCACATTTCACCTAACTCGGTGCTGTTCTTACAGGCATAGTACACTCTTCTTTAGATGCAACAGCAAAGATTGCAAGTAATTTATCAAAATTTGTGTCTTTTATCACATCTTTCTTAAATGTAACCTTAAACCAAGAAATAAAGACCGTGAGAAGACCGCTATGAAGTCTAATGCAAATTATCTGATAATTGTCAAGTTTCAGAAAACTGGAAATATGAAAAAAAAATTTAAGCAGATGAGAGCAGAGAAAGGACAGGGAGAGATGCAAAGACACAGCAGAAATTTTATCTCTATTAATTATTTTAATTTTCTTACCGCAAAAGAAGTATTTCACTAGAAAAAATATGACCAAAATACAAGTCAACAGAAGTAAGACCTACTGTAAGTTTGAGACAAAACTACTCTCAACACAGTTTGTACTTTCTACTGCCTTTAAAGGAGTTAAATGTTAACATTGATTAAACAAAAATAAAAATCCAAAGCTCTAGAGGGAAGACGAAAGCAGAGGGTTCTCTCCTTAACACAAATCAGTTCCTTAAGGCTTTTAGATTTTGCAATTGATATTTTCCTATTATTTGCACATTACAATTTTATGGATTATCGCTACACAGATAAGCTAGAAGCACAAAGGCAAACAAAAAAACCCCCAACCAAATATAGAGCTCAAAAGCGCAACAAAGATAATGTGGTTTAACAATTTACCATGCCTCAGCTAAGCCAGCGTAAAGGCAACTGGGAATATCCAACAATGACTCACTCAGCAATCTACAAATTCATCACTACCCCTACTTGCTGCTTTGCTATTTCGAGTTCACCTCGAATTATATTTATTCCTTCAAATTAGTTTTTCTTTGAATTATTTTAGCTTTGATGACTTCCTATGGCATAAACCATGTCATCTGTCAGATAATGAAACTCCAGAAAAAAGACTGGGGATGGAAAACAAGGATCATCACTGTCTACAAGACCATCTACTGTCTACAGCTGGGCTCCCAAGAATTTGGTACCGAGCCTTCATATTTTTCCTCAAGTAAAGGTCTCACTAGAGCTGGGGAACTGAAAGCAACCCCTGAATATCCTGAGCACTTTGTGCACAGGTGTTTTATCTGTGGTACAACACTCAAAAGACAATTTGTAAAGGCTCTACTCCTTTTAAATAATATCAGTTCTTTCCAGAATAAGAGCTGGCATTAATATTCTACCACATTCACCTCTTTTATACTGAAGCTTAATCTACGTATTTGCAATATCCAGCTAATTGCACCAGTGGCGCTGCTACCTCTACAAATAGCACAAAGGTTATTTTTAACGTTGTTGGAATCCTTTACATGCTCTATTAATAACTGGCAAATGATAAGGGGGTTTTGTGACTGACACCTGGAAAAAGCTCACTTTGGTCTGAATGAAAACAATGGCAAATAAAAACATGTCCCACTGACCTCCAGGCGTTTGATGATCTCTCGCAAAGAAAGACTGTTCTCGTTTCCTCCTATGAAGGTGGTTGTTGGCAGCTGAAAGACTTTGTCCAAATCTGATTCATGCAAACCATAAAATCCTACAAGTACGTTATTGATTTGGAAGTAGAACAGGAGACAAAAAGGAAACCAGCATTGTTTTTCAAGCCATGGCAATTATATTTAATAAAGCCTTATTAAGAAAGAAGGCACCAGATTAAAAATTGAAAGTGTGAATATTTTGAAGGTATCCGTTAGTAAAATGGACTTCATTTAATTCAAACACTCTTTTTAAAATCCAGAATAGTCATTATTTGATTCTTTTTAAAATGCTCAGATGAAACAACTGAAATTAAATCATCCATGCTTTTTTTATATTTTACCATATTAAGACACATGCCATCAATTTTCCACACTAATTGTTGTAGGTCAGTGTTTAATAAAATAACCAACTCTAGCATGATCAATAAACACAAAAAGAATCCCTTCTCACCGACAGAACGAGTTGGTTTGGAAGCATTTTACATTAACAGATAGACCAAGAGAATGCACAACAAGTTCAATACAATGATGTACAAGCACTCTGGAGAACTCTCAAGATATTTCTATTCATCTTCTTCCCCTTTTTAGGGAAATTAGTTTGAAATGGCCGTGTAATGACTTGTACAGTCCTAGCAGCCAGGCAGTCACCCCTTATAAAATACACAGATTTCCACACTCACACCATCTAAAACTTGTTTAACTACATTGACCCATCTTGATTTGGACATATCTAAGCTTGTCCTGGCTGAGAATATTATTTAAGAAAATATTTAACCTAACTATTATGCAGTTGCAAAAGCCAAAATACACAACAGACAAGAGTGAAAGACTGGTATCAATGCAAGTTAAAAGGCCTTGTATGATACAAGTTTAACTCAGACCTGTAAAATGAAGGAAAGAAAAACAGTTTTGTATAATTGTAAGAAGAAAAGGTACAACACTTACAACATACATTACCCACAGTTTTGGAAGCTTATATATACATTAAAACTACATATGTTCCTAC
>WAAG01037262.1:2798-14634 GCA_013390105.1 Tichodroma muraria | reverse complement strand
AAACACTGAATGAGGTACTAGATTTCCGTTTCAAACTTCTCAAACTATTTACAGGAGAGAATAAAATAAGGTGCTGCAGAATAGATTGTGTTTTCCCCTGTATTTGTGATTGTATAGTTCAGGGTAGAGTTATTCCTTTATGGCTAATCATTTTTAGACTATTGCTGTAAAAGATACTGACAGTTTAAAAGAAGTGGCTTTTAAGACAGGACTTTTTTAAGCTACAGGAACACACACACAAAACATATATTCCAATTGCCAACAACACTTTATAAATGGAAAGCTTAGAAGACATGAACTTCTAATCAAAATTTTAATTCTAATGAAGTACCTGATAGATTAGAACATTGTGCTGCATAAACATTACTGGGATACATCACTTCAAACTGGCAGGACGTGGTAAATTGTCTTGGAATGAACAGTGCAGCACACTGAGCAACAGTGAAAAATGCTTTCACTTTCTTGGTGTTGACCAGTTTAAAATTTTCCCCACAGTAGGATTTCATTAGTATCACCTGCTTGGAGTGGCAGATATATTGGATTCGATGGGGTTAGGTGAAAGAAGGAGTGCTAGTAGCAATTTTCCTTGTGTGGGCTTTTCTTTCTGTTTTTTAATATCCCCCATTTGGAGCTCCAGCAAATGCAAGCTTGTCTTCCTCAATTAGGCAAGTCTAAAAGCTACAACGGGTGTGCTGTAATTTATATTTATCAATTCAGTGCACATAGTTTTTTTGATGTGTGTTTCCTGCCTGATTTTCTAACAATCCTTTATTTTCCACAGGTGGCCGTGATAAACGAGGTGGTCCTGTCTTGACCTTCCCAGCCCGCAGCAATCATGACAGAATAAGGCAGGAAGACCTTCGTAAACTTGTGACTTATTTGGCCAGCGTGCCAAGGTAAAGCTAGAAAGAAAACACTTCAAAGCTTAGGGTGGATGGGTGGGTGGGGAACTTGTTCTTGGCAGTTGCTGATTTCCAAGTATTAACACTTAGTACCTTGAGTTCTTGGGGCGGAGGAACAAAAGTGTTCCCTTCCTCCTCCTGTGTGCACTCCAGTGGTTTTTATGGCACATGTGGCAATGCAGGAGCCCCAGAGTGGAGGCAGTGGGAGCAAACCTAGGCTTCAGGCTCCTCACAGCCTCGAGGAGCAGCTTCTATTCATTCTCCATGTTTCTGTGCTACTGTTTGAAAGGAGTGCAAAGGCAAGAATGCTTAGAGGTCTGCAGTTAAATATAGCAAGCTGGAGAGAGCCTGCTGTCTGTTGTTGCTTTTTAATACCTTGTGGGAGGTTTAGGAGAGCTGGGGTAGGGGGCTGTAGTTGCTGGGGAGGAGACAGTGCCTGTAAGAGAAGGCAGATCTTCCTGCTCCAGTACTTTCCAGAGATTTCTCCAGGCTGGGGAAGGAACATGGGTGGACTTAGGAGGAAGCTTTCAAATAAAGGCATTTCAAATTGTTCTGAATGTAAACTACCTTTCCCCGCATTAGTCTCCGTGGCTCTCTTCCAACAAGCAAGTCCCCATCCTTTTCCCAGGGATGCTGGAGGAAAGGTGTGTTGCCAGAGCATATATGTTTTTTCAAGCTTTGGGAGATCATTTATAGGGCTCAGTGCTCAGGGAGGTATTTCTGATGCAGCCTCAGAGAGTATGAGACTACACGTCCCCTCATCCATCTTCCTATTCCTATTTTTAAGCTGCCAACTATCCTTGCCCAAAACCCACTGCACCAGCTGTTGAGGTGAGTGTTACCCCAGGGAAGGTGATGGACCAAGAAGGGAGTTGCAGGAACACATCCTCTGCCACCCAGGAGCTCCTTCTCTTTCAAACACCCAGAACACGAGCTGTTAAACAATGTTCATGTTTTGACAAAGAGGGTGAAGTTAAGATATGAAGGACAGAGGGGTTGGCTGCATCTAGAAGTCAGGAGGTAAGGGTCTTGGAAATGCACTCAGTTCCTTAAACGTGCAATGTGCAGAGGACAAAGGTTGTGTTTGGTATGGAAGAGGGTTAAGAGATGTTTGGAGACTTAATCACTTGGCTGTAGAGTGAGTAGCAAATGCAGCCATGTGTACCAGATCTGCCAGTGCTTGTTTCCTGGACATCATAAGTCTTCTGGTGATGCACTTTTTGCTTTGTTGAACTTCTGTCCATCGAGGTTTTACTAATAAGCTAAGTCTGTTTGCTTTCCTCCTCACCCCCTCTAATTTTATCCTCTAGCCAGCTCCGTTTTCAACCATATTGTGAGAGAGATTACAGACATGCTGCAGGGCTGGGGGAGCAGTAGGCCACTCCCTGGGACCGTGTGTCCCAGAGCTAGGCAATTCCTCCCAGCTGCTGCAGTAATGAAACTGGTTCCCTACATCTTATCATTTTTTGCTTGGTTGCAAGTATGAAGATATGACATTGCTTCGGGTTGCAAGCAATTGCATAGCAAAAGTTACCTTCTGACGTGTCAACCTTTTCTATTAATTGCTCTTCCCTCATGGAGGTGGCAGTAATACAAAGATACATCCCTTCTGTTCCCCACTGTCACACAGCTGAATCAATTAGCTCAGTCTTTGATGCTGCTTTTGGTGGTCTCACTCAGTATCAGTGCAGCAGTGATTTTTCTCTGATGATGCGGAACCTGGGGTCAGAGGTATGTGCTGAAGGAGCCAATACTCAACCTGGCTGCCTGTCTCCCTAGAAACACTAAAAACCATTCTCTTCCTGGTGGTCACTTCAAAGCCTTGTTCTGTCCTGGTGCATGAAGCCTTTGGAGGATGTCTCTCTAGTTATACCAGAGAACATCCCTTCCTCTGTGGTGCAATCTCCTGTCATGAACATGTGCCCAGCAGTGAGGGACTGTCTATGCATGGAGCAATTTCACTGGCTTCCCAGGGGCTTTGCAGATTGGACCTCTGGAGGTATTAACTGGAGTACTGTCTCCTTCTTGGGATGCTTTTACATTGAGAGGTGTGGAGCAGAAAGCAGCACGGGTGATCAGAGGTCTTGAAAAAGTGGCCTGTCAAGGAAGGATTAAAAGGGTAAAGGTGCTCAGTCTAGAGAGCGAAAAGCATGTGCAAGTATGTTGTGATGCTGCAAAAGGAAGGGGTTTGTAGGGCAAAGACAAACAAATGTGTTACACCGAAGCAAGTGAAGATCAGGCTGGATATGAGGAAAAGATTTCTAATGGATTCCCATTAGTACTGTAAAACATCTAATTTTTTCTTAAATCCTTCTGTTGCTGTATAGACAAGCCTCTGGCACTGATATAATATATGTTATGGAGAGGATATGGTAGATCAGGAGGTTATTTCTCCCCGTTCCTCCTAGTCNAATTTATCATATTGACACCAGGATAATAATTCTTTCTTTATTCTCGGTGCATTGGTTTCTGAGTGAGACAGATTGCTCTCCACGTTGATACTACCTGTCACTTAACCCTTGTTTTATATCTTAATGGAGGGGGCAGAGGTGGCGCAGTGCTTGGAGCTTGGAGCAGGTATGAGATTGGTGATGAAATGTGATGATAGATTAGGGTAAGTGAAACCAGGGTCTTGCTAGCAGTTTTCAAAGTTTCTGATTCAGCTTTCTGCAGTTACTTCTTCAAAACCAGAATAATAATGCGGGCTTTCTGAAAGCAGCTATGTGTGCTTGAGTTAGAGCAGTGTGGTTGAGGATTACTGCCTGGGGGTGAAGACCTAGGAACACAACTTGTTCCTATCCTGAAATGGTAACCTTTCAGTCCACAGTGCCTGGGGTAATTTAAGGCTCCTGGGAGGTTCAAAAGCTTGATCCTGCAGTTTTGGGGAGGAGGAGGAGGTTGTGAGTGGGTATCTGACACTGTGAACTAACGTGGTCCTGGTTTGGTGCCCTACGTTGGTTCTTTCAGGCATATCACAAGGTCCTTTTCTCTAAACAGTTCCACTGTAATTAGTTACTAAGAGACGAAGACACTATTCATAAGATGTAAAGATAATTCCACGGATGCCAAGTTTCTACCACTCTGCCATTTTCTGCTTGGTTTACATTTGCACTAATGCTTTCTGGGTAGGCGAAGCTGTATTTCTTGTGACTCAGGATAGCATCTATTTACATGCAAATTTAAATGGATGCAATGTTTAGAAATTTGGAGGGCGTGACTGAATCTAGGATAACATGGTGTTTATGATCAGGGGAGCTGAGGGAGAATTTTCTGGCCTTGCTGAAGATTTTATATTTTAACACCGGTGCAGTGCCATCTATTCCAGTAGACTGGACTTTGATTTATCTCTGTGTAAATGAAACTAGCACCAGGCCAATCTCCTCTGCGAGCCCTTTGGAATTACGAATTAAGTTATGCGTAGGCTATAGAAGGATAAAAAGGAGACAGAATATTATTAGCCTGAGTTATCTCCTCACATGGTGAAGCAATACGATGAAGGAAATGTTCTCTGTCAGCTATAGTGAACCTTCCGGCTGAGCACATCAATCTGTTCTGGAGCCAAGATAAGCAATCTTCTGTGCTCTCTGCAGAGGGGAAACCCGAGATGCCTCAGGGGCCTGTGTTTTTAAAGACATCTACTTTTTATTTGTGCTCTGTTCAAAAAGCTGCTCAAATGTTTCCCTGTTCTGGGGGACATCCAGAGCTCGTAACAGCAGCGAAGCATTTCCAAGGGCCAGCCCTGTGTGTTTGAACAGCTCCTCAGAGCGGCCCAAACTGGATGAGAGGTGCTAGGAGCAGTAAAACTGAAGTACCCCTAATAATTAATTTAATGACTGGGGCTTTGTAAATTAGAAGAACAATACAGGGGATGGCAAAACGTAGCAATACCTACCCATTCTTGGATTTATTTTAAGCTCTTCTGTGGTGACCTGTGGTGCTGTGTATATTAGCTCCTCTGGCCGGGAGTAGTGTGAAACTCATTTTGTTGATTGATAGGAATTAAACCCTAGAGCTCTGCTTTCTGTTATGCGATCTTAACACAGAAGGAGCTTTTTTATTCCTGGAAGCTATTATAGATTTACAAAAATAACTATCTATTTAAAAAATAACACCAGGAACGTCATACTAACATACTATTTTAGTAACTAAGTATCTGGTGTCATCGATAAGATAATTATTCCACCGTACACTCATTTTAAAATACAGCAGTAAAAAATGCAGTGAAGCTAATGAGCCTGATGGAGACGTAATATTTTCTTCAGATATAATTTAGCAAATAATTGTAAGGTGCTTTGTAGAATGGGCTTCATTGGAAGTAAATAACTGACATGAGTGCTGGTGAATTTAAGAATGTTTTGGCACTGTAGCCAGTTCAAATCCAGCCTTTACCATATGTGGTATTGGAATGTTATATTTTTATCACTCTGTTAGGGATTGGGGGACTTCTGTTGAAATATTGGTGCTCTTACCTTGTCCTACTGAAAGGCTTCTGAGTTCACTGCTCTGTGTTGCTTCCTGTGTCCCCTTACTGCCCACCTCAGGGCCAAGTTACACATTAACTGCTTGTTGGAAATCAGCACTTCAGAAGAGGATCTCTGATTTCCTTCCAGCTGCGTTAATAACCTGTCGAGGCATTTTATTCCTGGGTGAGTGCACAGTGGCTATAATTGATGTTGAAATTCTGCAGCAAGTGTCTACAGCTGCAACTGTAACTTGGAAACTCCCATTTACCAGAAGCTGCTAGAAAATGTGGACTTCCTAAAAGTGAAGAGAGTGGCAAGAGCTGTCAGAGCCTGGGGAGCAGGAATTATGAGAAAAGATTGAAGGTGTTGGGGATGCTTATGTTAGAGAGGGAAAGGAAAGTGATGTGTTAAAATACACTCTGCAAGCCCGAGCTAAAGTAAACAGTTTAGTCTCAGTGTACATGGAAAATGGGACAAACAGAAAGAGATTAAAATCATAGATTGAAGAACTGAAGCAGGTTTCTGTATCCTCCCTATCTTGGAGACCCTGTTAGGAGGTGTGTCAGGAGAGACCCAGGTCTTGTCACTCCTGTCTTGCTGCAGAGGCATGAAAACCACAGTCACTCCAGCTTTTGTGATACTGTTTTGTATAAAGATATGGGCTTTTTTAACAGATACACAATTTCCTGTGTTTGTTTTTAAATCAGTCAAACCTAAGGTAAAAGGGAGGGCTTTGGTATCTGTTTCCAAATTACTTCCTCCTTTCATTGCCTGTTGCTGTTTTTCTGGACAGCGTAAGGTCTGATCTTGCACAGCTCTGGACTCAAAGCAGATGTCCCCTTTTTCTCTGCCCTCTGTGGGAGTTCAGAGGGCTCTCTGAGTGGTCCCAGCCTGGTTACCTGCTGAGCCCTGTTCTGCTGTCCAGCTCAAGTGTTTTCAGACTGGTTTTGTGATGAGCAGCACAAAGAGCATGATGCATAGCTTTGCTGTTGATGGACTGTGAATTGCACAACTCCTGTAGCCTTTTCCCTCCAAAGACTAATAAAAGGCAGGGTAAGCTGGGCTCTGCGTCTCCCTTTTACCAGTAATCATCGATATGGGTCTAACAGAAGTCTCTCTTTATTGTGAAATAGAAGCAAATGAAATTAACTTAATGTTAATATTGAAAGAAGCATATGAAGATTTCATTATCTTGTTTCAGAATGTGAGTTTGGGAATTGAAATAAATAAAATAAAGGTTGATGTTCATACAAGAGTGAAATCCTTATTTAAAGTAAATTCCTTAAAGCACACCGGGATTTGCAAAGTATTTTCTAAGTTGTTTATCTTCTATCCAAACATCTTCTACTGTTTTGGAAGACCTGAAAATCTCTTACTGTTTTTTTCCCTCACTAGCTTCTACATTATTTCTTTATTCTTAAGTATAGCTTGCTCCATTTAATTATATTTTAATTGTATTCCAATAAATAATTGAAGTTACTGATTGCCACATGCAGAGAAACTGGGATTTCAACTTGTCATTGTGTTTTTAAGCATTGTATTCAACACTCAATGTCTGCTTAATTTTAGGCTATAAATCTGCAACTGAAAACAGTTAATATGAACAAATCTCTCATTTATTTTGTCTGAATTATTTCCAAGACAATTGTTCTATTTTACAGTGTAGGGGAGGGAGTTTGGTTTTTCTCTTGCTGCCAGCAATGCAGACTCATGCTGAGATTTCAAAGTCATATTGGTCTCTCTTGTGTTCATCTAATATCTCCAACACAAATTCAACGGGTTAATAGTTTGAAGACTTAGGATTGCAGAGGGTATCTCTACAGGCCAAGTTTAGCATAAAAGGGAAATGCACAGGTCTGGACGAGCAGTTGCCTTTCCTGGCACTGGACTGTTTTCCAGCCAAGTGGGAGCTCAGCTGTACCTTGTTCGGTGGAGTCAGTGGATAGAGCTTGTGGGCGGCACATGTCCAATGAAATAAAAGGTGATAGTTTTACTTTGTGCTCCTCCCAGGCAGCAAAGTGTCTCTACCCAGTTCAGGTCCAATGCCTTTTGGTTTTACTGGTCTGGCCTTTTTTTGCTTCAGCCCTGCCCTCTCAGCTGCAGAGTGTTTCTCATCCCCAGGCAGTGCATTCAGGCTGCAAGCTCAGAGCAGCCAGAAGGATGGCAGTGAGTGGATTCCTTCCCACAGCCCCCATCTTCCCATGTCCTCTGTACTGAAAATATCCAAAAGGTGCTGCTGCCCAGCCACAGCTCTGCAGTACCACCACACCTGGCTTCAATCTTTCTTACTGGGAGAAGAGCCACGGGAGGGAGGGCTCTTAAAACCCTCTGAGCACAGTCAGAGCTGCCTGTGGCAGTGCTTCCTGCCAGGGCCAGGAGGGCTGACCTGGGGACAGCTGCTTTCTGTATGGGTGGTGATTCCATGCAGTGGAATCACCTGCATCCTCTCAAGGTTTGGTGGGCTTTGCCAAGGGTCTGAGCTTTTCCTAGGCTCTGAGAAAACCTCATCTGTTTTCTCAGGGAAGCTTCAGGTGCTGTTCAGCTCCCTGCAGGGGCTTTGGGATGCTGATTCTGGCTCTCTCAAACAAGATGAGTGCCCGTCCTGTGCAGCCACTTCCTGTGTTGCTGTACTTCTGTTAACAAGGTTGTGCATAGTACCTCACCGCATTTCCAACAGAGGATTCCGTCTGGAAAGGATTCTGCTTGGATTTCTCCGAATCTGGATCAAACAGCAAAACAACCCCTGTCACCATGCGTGCCCACCACTGCTGGGATGCAGGAGCCACCATGGCCTAGTGCCACCCAGTGGTGCTGGCAGGGTCTGGGGCCTCATCCCATCCCCTGAGCTGTCTCACGCAGAGCTGTGCTGTGCACTCTGTTTTTTGAGCTCTGTCCAGGTCCTTAGTCTGGGGATTAGATCAGCATTGTTCCTCCTCCTTAAATGGCTTTTGCATGTTGGTTGTACCAGCATCTGCTGCCTGGAAGAAGGAGCTGAGGTGATGGAGAAAAGGCAGAAACTTGTAAACTAGGATATATCCTGCACCCATTCACTGGTGAGGGAGCTGGCAAGCACCACAGCCTGCTATAAATTTTATGCAGAACATCATTTTCTCCATCCTCTTCCTCAGTGGTTCTCTGAGAAGTGTTTTGTGAGTCTCTGCAGCACACCTCCCCATGCTGCTGTCCCTGGCCTTGGCCACGCTAGTGCTGGTGCAAAGCTCTTGTATGTTCCTCATGGGCCTTTTAACCATCAGACCTGTGGCTCCACAGTGCTCCAAGAGGTCCAGGCAGCAATGACTGGGAGAATTCCTTGGAGAAGACAGGCATGTGCTAATGTGAGCAGTAATTCAGAAAAGCTAAAATTAGCAGACAGAGAGGTTTTGTGGGGGCGTCTCGCTGGCAGCGGAGCTGGCACAGGCCCTGCGCAGTTCCCTCCAGAAGTTGTCAGCAGCCATCAGTGGAATATGCAGCAGTTCAGCCAATCCCAAATTTTCTTTTAGGTGATCTCTTTCCTACAGTTTTGGCAGAGACTGTAAAATAGTTTTTGTCTCATTCTGCTACGGATGCTTGTGTTCCTCATCAGTAACTCCAGTATGTGCTATATCCCTTCCACTAGTAGAAATTATAACGATTTAGAAGTGGCTTATGCCATCTCTTCATGGATGTCATTAGAAGCAGGAAAACAACTGCTGTGCTTTGCAGTCTGCTTTGTAATGGGCATATTGTCCAAGGTATGTCAATGGAAAGCTCTTCTAAACTCCCATGGATAATGGATGAGACCTTTACTGTATGCCAATATGAAGAAAGTAATGAGAGACACAGAAGTGGAGTTGTCTCAGCCCGGATGGGCTGATCCTTATCCTCATTGGATGCCTGGAGGTGTTGGGAATTCTGCTCCAAAGTCTGGGTTCCCCAGTGCACAGCTTGGGTAGGACTGAGGATATGTTTTCAGGAATATACTTTTAGCCATATCTCCAAATAAATAATAATAAGCTGATGCCATCATGCTGTCTGTCAGTCACTGTTAAGCCAAATCTGTCAGAGAAAATGCTAAAGAATATTAAATTTCTACAAATTTAATGAGAATAGACAGCTGCATCAGGGAAAGAGACCTAATTAGTGTCCACAGAGAGGAGAAGGTGGTCTGAACAGAGCCGTTCTCAGAGACTGGAGGCGTGCAGGTATCCCTAGATCATGTAAGTGGCACATTCGTTATTAACCATTAGAGAATCAATGTGTGAACCACTATCAAGGGTTTAGCAGTTCCCATGCTCATAAAAACACATACTAGTTTATGGTATTAGAAAATTTGATCATATAAAAATAGAACAATGACCAGTTCATGGTAACATGTGGGATTGAGCAGGCTGGTGTTCTTATAGCATGGAAAGTGTTGCTTGGGACTGACAAGATTTGTCTCAGAGGTTGGGATGCTCAGTTCCCTGCTGTTTGCAAAGGGAGTTGGTATCCAAGTTGGGTAGACAGTTGTAAATCTCATCAATGGTTTCTTCTCATTTTCCACGAGGTGTTCCTAACCAAGTCTGTGGTGTTTTATGCCTTCCTTGTGGATCCTGGCGCTGCTTCAGAGTTCCCTGTGGATCCTGCAGCTCTGTGTGCAGCAAAACATAATTGTAATTCTGCGGTGTGTGACTGTTGGGCTACTTAGATTAGGAGAAAAAAAGAGAGAAGGGAAGAAATACTTTAATGCAAAGTAAAATCATAAATAAAATAATTCTAGACTTTCTCCTTTCCCCCCAGGAAAAGGCAGCAAAGTGTAATTCAGACATGCTTCTGGCTTGGCAAACATTGTCTGGTCAGCAACGTGTGCCACAGTGTATTTTTCTGCTATTAACAGGGGAGGATTGGTTTCCCTGACTGTGTACACAGGGTTTTATTTTATGTTTAACTTTAAAGAAAAACCTTAGTCTCTAGAGAATTTTCCAGTGATGTAATATTTTAGAAAGATCCTTTGTGGTACTTTACCACCAAGGCAAAGCACCAAAACAGCTTTCCCTTGTCCTGCAACTGTTTTCAGGGAAAACTTCCACCTCTTAAACATGCCCATACCACTGTGCAAACAAGAGAAAGTAGGAACCTGCTGTAAGCTTGATGTTGTATTTACAAGGGACATCTTTGCTGAATGGTCCTTTTGGTTAATGTTATTGAATAGAAATTGTAATAGAGCATGGGCTTTGTAGAATAATTGCATCACTCTCCCAAGGTCATAGCAGCAGGTCATCTCCAGCTAAATCAGGCTGCTTTCATGTGCCTTTCCTGTCCCTTTCTCCTGTTTCACATGGGAATACAAGAAGAATTGACTGTCTCTAATATTAATGCTGTATTATTAGAAAACTTTCACAAGAAGGGTAAGTTTTATAGTTTGTTTATTTATTTGAGGGTCTGTCAAGCCAGATGCTTGTACTATGGATGTTGTCACTGAGGATTGAATAAATACTCCTTTTTGAAGTTCAGTTTGAAAGAATTACTAATTAAAAGTTATTTTTGCTTGGTAAACCATAATAAACTGATATTAAACCATATTAACTGATATTTTATATCTTGAAGATAGAAAACCCTAAGTGGTTTTATTATAGATATGCTGCATGAGGCAGAAGTACACAGCCCTTTAACAGTGTGCACTGATTAGACCTCTAATTTCTGGGAAGCAGGGTCCTAAAAATGCTTTTGCCAGTCCTGAATTGGGAGCACTCTGTAAGAAACTGGCCATGTACTGTGTCGCTGCCTGACCTTAGAAAATGCACTTGGAAGACATGTCTCATTATGAAATGTACCATTTTACCATGCAACAGTTCTAGGGAGTGTAAGAATTTAGGGGAGAACAGTAATCCCAAAGGTGTCTGGTTAACTAATGGGTGATCTTGCTCATAGGAATCATGGCTGAAAAAGCTTCCTTGCTAATAAACTGTTAGTCTAAGAATTATTTGACCAGGCAATATGTTCTTTTTCCTTAAGACCTCTTTTTTTTCTTTCATTCTAAAGACAGAACTAAACTCTTACAACACTGATTAATCGCATCCAATTTTGCGGTTATATCCCCTTATTTCTCCATTTGTCTCTTTCTACAACATTTATAATTTAGTTCAGAAAGTGCATCTGGAGAAGCAAACATTTCTGGGATCACAGATTAGTTAAGATTTTGCTCTCCACTGGAGATTTGTGGGTAGGAGCTGCAATTCCATTCCAAAATCTAATTAAAAATCAAGTACATAGGAAAGTAGTGAAAAATCTTACCCATAGTAAGAATGTCTGGGACCGCTGCTTTTTAATGAACTGTTAGACTAGGAATCAAATACACAAGCAGTTTGTACAGGTTTTATTCTTCTCTCTTCACAAGGCAAACCCCAACTGCTATATCATTCCTCACTTACCAGGCTTACTGGAAATCTCAGTTTCTCTTTGCTTTCCAGAACAGCCACCCTAATGATTTTGCAGTGTCGGATCGTAAACTGT
>WAAG01037253.1:2367-14849 GCA_013390105.1 Tichodroma muraria | reverse complement strand
GATTTTTTAGGTGTTACTGTGATGCAACTAAACACAGGAACACCAGCAGAGAGTTTGATCTTGCACTAAAATCAGTTAAAATACTATGTTCACTTCAGAGCTATACTCTGGTATGCAGCTTCTGAGCACTCTGCATCACAGCACAGTGCATTGACACCATTTCTCTTGCACTTAGACAAGTAATTGACCAAGACCTTAAAATTTAAATACCTGGGGCATGTCAGCACGAGAGTCCAGACACAGCAAGGTGTGAATTAGCAGCATATTGGCTGCTCTGCAATCACATCACACAGAAGTGTGTATTAGAAGGAAGCAACTTACTTAATTTGGAAGCAAATTACTTAATTTGAAAGCAATTACTTAAATTGAAAATTTAGGACAGACTCCCTGTGACAAGGCCACGCAGAGTCAGTGCAGAGAAGATACCACTCTGCAGACACTGTTATTCCAGTTGAACAGTAGCTGACTCCCACATGTAGACAAACTTTATCAGTCCAGAGCAGGCTTCAGCACGGGGTGATACGTGCTTCTTAGGATAATCTTGGGGAGAACTGCCGAATGCTGAGCATGTCCTCTGACTTGCCTGGAACTTGTACCTCGGTTGCAATATGGGTCAATTTGTAAAATAGACTGTTCTTTCATCTGGAAAGATTTTTTTTTGGCAATTATCTCATTAAAGTGAAACAGAAAAGCCAGTTTCTGTAGAGAGAGAGAGAGGCCTCAGCCCCATACTATTCAAGCGAACGACAAGATAAAATCACTATCTCTGGTAGTAAACAAGTGCAGTTCTCCCCTTCTAGGATAGCTGCCTTGATCCCTAAACGAATCAAAACAATCCTGTATTGACCGTGAATTATCAAAGTCTAACCATGTTCTGTTTTCAGAAACCATGAGCAGAGAGTATGGACAGCTTGTGGGAAATACACAGGTAAAGTACCATGCATCTTTCAAGAAAGATACTGAAATAATTATAAAAGGTTTTTCAGACTTCTGATTATTAGAGGGATATTTGATCGTCTCCTGTGTTAACCAGACCCCCGAAACCTTATACAGTTACCCTTATATTGAATCCACTAGCTTGTTTGTGGACTAGCTCTTACTGTCCACGTAAGATTCAATTTCTGGGGATATCAAGAAAACAAGATTCTGCAACATCCTTTCCACGGAACTGCCTTGTCCATCTTCTGAAACAGAAAAAGTTAAATCTTCTACACCAATATGAGAGAGTTCTGTCCAATCACCTTCAGAACAAGGAAACATGTTTGTTCTGTGTCAGGGTTTCCAACCTGCCTTACAAACCACCAGAGCAACAAATTACTTTAGAGTTTTACGCACACCAGAGACTCCCATGCAGCACCATATCTCTGGGGGAATGAAGAGTAAGTGCTTAGGCAGCAAACACTGCCAAAATCTCAAATGCCTGTTTTGGGACTTTGTCCCAGCCTGACAGAAAAGCAGGAGGTGGAAATGACTACTTACACAAGAAAAGACACCCATGGGACTGAGGTCACACCTACAGCTTGAGATGTCCAAAAAGAGCTCGGAGCTACTGCTGCAGCCTCCACAGCATAGCTGGGTTTTCCTTCTGAGCAGTGGCACACACAGGCTAAGCCGGAATATTTCCATAATATCATGTAAGGGCAGCTCAGACTAGATCCCATTGGTGAGATCTAGTTAAACAAGTCAGGAAAAAGCTACAGATCTTCTAGGAGAGAAAACTGGAGACACTGACTGAGGATCCTGAATCCTGAGCACAAGTCCCACGGAGTCTTGATGGCTCTTCAGGACAAACTGTTTACTCATTGTCAATCACTAATTTCTCCATCCTCCATCAGCACCTTTTCAACTTTTCTAATTGCTTGTGCTCACACCTCTTCTCCCATGTGGCTCAAACCAGAATGAGGAGAGTCAGCACAATTTAAAAAGGGTCATGCTTTCCAAGCATCAAACCAGTATATTGCTGAGAAAAGAATGAAAACAAATTGTACACTGCCTACTGCAAGGCCTTGTGAGATTCCCCCAGGGCCACCACAACAGACCACTGTAATCTCTGCTGATGCTTGCACTGAAGATAACAATGCTGCTTGTTATCAAAGCCACTGTGTCCCAGTTACTCTGGCCTTACACACTATTTATCTTATAAAGATGAGTGCAGCACTTTATAGATTGTCTAATACTTTATCTTGGAGATGTCAAATCCCACTTTCCACTGTGTCATGTTGAATTCCTGGATGGAAAATAAAACATAACAAATCCACAGACATTCCAAAATGCTTTTCTCACATCACTTCAGTGGCATTTACCTTGTTTGCAGGGAAAGGAAGGAAGGAAAGCACAGAAAGGATGGAAAGTACTTTTCTTTTTTTTTAACACCATTTACTAGAACAGATTTTATTGCCCATAAATAATGGTGGTAACCTAGGATAAAAATAGAAATAAAGCCTGTCTTCACTAAGAAAATAACTATCCATATTTCATCACTGACCAACTGCAGAACAGCTGTGCCTGCGATATCAATGTTATCACAAAGGAATTTCTACCATTGTCATGAAAACCTGGCACGAGACCTGAAATCTGTCTGAATTCTCTCCCTTTAACAGTTTAACACCCCACATGTCAGATTGCTAGAGTAGAGTACCCCTGGGGAGTGAGAGATTTTCATCATGTCAGGGCCATTTTTGGGAATTGACAGGATACAGGAAAACTATGCTTGAAGCTTTCACAAAAGCACAAGAGAGAGTTTAACTGCAGGAAGGAGAGATGAAATTTCAGAGGGGAGTTTGGAAGTGGGAGCAGATTGTCCTGTGACTTGAAACCACCTGGAGAACTGCTGCCACTAAAAGGTAAGGATGGTCAATTCCTGTTAGGAAAGACCAAGCCCTTGTGCCATAGGATATGCTGGTAATAGCACAGACACAGCACAGTGAAAAAAAAGGGTAAACCACACAGAATCTCATCTTGGTTTTTAAATGGAAGGACAACAATTGCAATTTCTGCTTTTTATCTTTTTTCTCTTGCTTTGAAAGCAGACATTTGGGATTGAGACAAACTCCCTGCACTGTTTGCTGCACACACCTTCTGCTTTTCTGTCAGGCTAGAGAAACTGACACTGGAGCTTTCAGTAGTATATTGTGCCTCTGTTCATTCTTCATCCTTACACATCAGTGTACAACAGCAACAAATAGAGAAAAAAAACTATCCTTCCATCATTCCATCACTTAAGGAGCCAAAGCACAGTAACTCATCTTTCACCAAGTAGGAAGGATTTGATTTTAAGTACCATTGAGGAGATAACTCTCTGTGTTACGAGTTTCATAATGGTGCTCATGTTGCCATTTAGGAAAGTAATGAGCTGTAGCAAGGTCACAGGAAGCAAAGGACACAGGAGCTTCAGTCTCCTGAGGACAGCATAGCAATTTATCCATACTTAGAAGTATAAAACTCTTTAGGGAAATAAAAAAAAAAAAAAAAAAAAAGAACAACCTAAAAACCAAATCACAGACTTGTGAATATGTAGACAGATGCCTTAAGAAAATCAGCCCATGTCCCCCTTCACCTAAATTTTATTATGTGAGTTTAATCAATCTTCAGCCTAAGCAGTTGATAATTATTTTATCTAAGGACAGAAAATCTTTCCATGTGAAAACTCACTTAACTTCACTGAAAGTTGCCCAGGTTGTTGGGATGTTATACTGGGGAAGGTATTTCTTTGCCATAAATCCATTCTTTACTTTTTTTCTAAGCTGAGACAGCTTTATGAGGTGAAGTATATTTCCTTTTTGGAGATGTCACTAGAGGACTCTAAACACCAAGATGTAGCTCCAAAACAAACCTGTACACTGCAAATGGTACTACCCAGGACATTCCTCCTAAAAAGACAGACAGCACAGAGGAGCATAGCTAAACACAACCTTTTTTCTCTAGAAAGAGCACCTAGAAGACCCTTGGGCCTGAACAATGTTAGTAACTTCCTTAGATGCACCAATTCTCTTTTTCTTCAGTTAGGCGGGGGTAACAGTCTAAAAATTACATCAAGTCAGCTTTTCCTTAAAGCCTTTAAAGCTTTGAGTTCAATTTGCAAAATAATAAATTGACTCTTAAACACCTTGGATTTCATGAGGTCTGAGAAAATCTCACTTCTAACAAGATTACAGATTGTGTAAGACATCAGATCAACTGACCACAGTGATTCAGACTGTAGTTATGTAAAGCATCCTTACCTATTAAAATAGTTATAGGAAAAAATCAGATTAGTAACAGAGATTTATGATATTAACTGACTCTTCTGTCAGCCAAATTCAGCCTTAAACATCAGATAAAACTGTCTTTTGCTGTTTCCAGGCTTTACATTCAGCCACCCCTGCCCACAGCACCTGGGCACAGGGTTGCACACACAACAGAACCGTGACTGCTCAGTGCCTGTGGTGCTCAGGAACAGGCACTGCTCTGCCCACCTCACCTGCAAAGCTGGCATGGGCTCCAAGTGTACCCTGTTCTCCCACAGACTGAAAGGAGCAGATCCACCTCTCCCAACACCTCTCATCCAGCAGCTCCAGGGTTAGCACGCTCCTTCGGGAACAGGCAGGATTGGTCTCCTTATGATTAATTCAATGGTGTAGCTCAGGACCAAGTAGGAATTATCAACACTGATACCAAAATGTTCATTGGGGCAGATCCAGTAAAACAAGTCTTACCCCTGGAAGTTGGTGCAGCAACTATGCAAAGCCAGTCTCTTTCTGCTGGGTCTGACAACAGAGCACTCGCAAAAATGTGGAACTGAGGTGGCTGAGAAAGCCACACTCCTGAACACCAGCAACACCAATGCTCTGACCCACACCTGGGAAACTCCCCTTCCAGCTGACCTCAGCACCTGGGCCACTGAAATATGTGCTAAAGATTTCTTCTGCAGTTTAGTTTTTATTTTAATTATTGGCAGAAGTAAAAGACTGACCCTGCTCCTATCTGTCTGCTGTGACAGCTCATTGCTGAGGATCCCAAATGTGTCCCATGGCACAGGGCTTGGAACTTGATGATCTTCAAGGTCCCTTCCAACCCAAACCATTTTATGATTATATGATGTCTGACAGGCCCCTCCTAATGCTACTGAAACATAGCTAATAAATTAATGAAAGCTTCTCTGAATGAGAAAAGGCCCACTGCTTGTAATAATGACTATATAAACAGAAGTGACAAATTTGTTCCTGTGTCTTCTCTGGTTTCTATTGAACAAAAATGGATCTTCAGAGAGATGTAACATATGATCGCTCTATTAGTAGGATATAGTACTGTAGCAGCTTTGAAGATTTATTTATGTTCTTAATAACAGTTTTCAAACACCTGCTTAAAAAAGGAAATAACACATGAAATAAAGGACTAATTTAAAGGAAATTTATATGCAGGTGGAACATTTCACAAGGTAAGAGTATGGACATGAGAATGCTACATTCTGCAGAGCTACACATTATGACAGTGAAGAACTTTACGGTTAGAGCTGGTTCTTACTGTAAATATTGGAGAAAAGGAACTGCACTTGCAACAGCCCGTTACTACTTGTCATTGCCCTTTATTTTATTTCCCTCTCTCGAAGTGGAGCTCTCTGGATACCCAAGGATGTTATAAGCATTTTTTCTTTATTACACTCTTCTAAAGCCTTTTTGTATAAGCCTTCATAAAACCTCACACATATGCATTATAAAATTACAGGGAATAAGTTCCATATGAAAAATTCATCATATTTCTTCTTACTATTTTTTAGCAGTTTAGCAATTCTGACATTAAGTATGAGAGCAACAGACATTGTTTTAATTCTTCATTGTGGAAGAGGAAAAAAAATCAACTTTTTGGTTAAGAAAGAATTTTTTACATACTCCTTCTTTGCAGCCTCCCCCTTGCAAAACCAAAAAAGGATTTTAGACAGACAAAAAGTAACCACAGTTATATGGAGTGTGTCATTGATAAATTCCAGGGGAATACAACAAGCTAGGTAGGCACACACCATTAGATCTAGCTGTTCAGAATCTTAAAATGCTAGTCAAGCTTAAGCTGGACTATTTGACCACACCAGCCCTCAGGACTGCCCTTAACTTTTAAAAGGCTCAATCTCACTCCAGGCTTAAAAATAACTCTTTCAAGAGAGCATTTTACACAGCAGCCTATCTTTAAACATGTGCATAAGTCTCTTGAAGTCACTAAGTACAGATAGACTGAGAACAGGCCCAAGTCTTTCATTTTATGACAGCCTTAGTTTTGTATAATTTTAGTTAATCCTAGGCTTTCTGTTCCCAGTGCATTTAGGCGTGAGCTATGCTGACACAAGATGAGATCAGACTTGGTGCTGCAGTGCCTTCAGGAATTCTGGAAGAGCATGTTCCAGGAAAATTGGTTACTTCTCTTCTGCTCACCCCCTTGGAGAAAAAAAATAAGAAAGCAACAACAACCCAGCACGTCACTGGAGTTTGTTTAGCTGTTACAGAGGTTTTAGCCTCTCTTCTGCTGCATGACATCTGCTTCCTGCAAGTCTCCTGATTCTCTGACCAGCTAAATTGGAAACAGTTTAATTATGGTTATTTATTTTGCTTTTAAACTGACCACATTATAAGAAAAAGCTCACACAACTCTTCTGTTTATAGTAGCACAGGAAGAAAAATATGCAAAGATGTACAAAAAAGGATAAGTGTTACTGAAAGCTGAGTAATACACACAGCGTGAAATTCATGCAGTGCAGAAAGTCCTTATGAGTTACAGGTCTCCATGCACATATAAGCTCTAAAGCATGAATGTGTCTTTTGCCACATATGTTCTGAGTCATTTAGGATTTGTCCTGAAAATTAAGTTTAAAAATAAATGAAATAAATGTCTCTAATGTCCTGTGCTGAGTCTGACCAGGGAAACTATTAGGGAAACTCTCAGGTACCAACAGAGCTCTGAACATTAATCACATTTTCCAGTTACACGTTGCGGGGAAGTGCAGTGACTTAGTTAAGGCCAGTGTAATATCCCAGGCTTAAACTACCACACCCATCACACTGATAGTCAATTGAGTCAATGATTCAACCCAGATGGGAATCCAGGATCTTCTTGGTTTACTGTTATCTCTTCTGCCCATTAGATTATGTGACTTCCATAAATTATTTTGCAGTTCCCGTTAAAAGAAAATAAATCCGCGCGATGCTAAATGCTGCCTCCCAGCTGTAATGCAAAGTGGAATTTTGGACCACAGCACTGCTTCCTGACTCATCCTGGATCCCCTCCATGTGACGTTGGATCCATCTAAGCTGGGGAGAGCAGAATAGAAGGGCTGTGATTTTTATTTTTCTCTTTTTCTATCACCCACTGTCAGATAACATGTGCATGTTCTCGCAGCATGTCTCTAGAACGTGGAAAAAAACCAACAATACCAGAGAGGGGCCTTTCTGAATACACAAGAATAGAAAGGAGAAGATAAAAAGGCTAAAGATTTATACAGGGATTATTTAAATAATGACTCACTGCAATTGCTAAGTTTATAAAATATATAAAACCCAGACAGAAATGTTGGGGCAGGGGGAAATTGTGTCGAGAAGTGCGACAGAGGTGCAGCACTATAAAAAAGTTAAAAATAGCACACCCATGGAGCAAAATTTCCTTCACACCTAAGTACAGCCACTACGCTTCACGTCTCATGCACACGGCTTTACTGTGAGCTTCTCTGTTGCTTGTTTGCAGCTGGAGAAAATCCAGAAAGCAAGGCAAACAAACACATGGCACGTTCCCTGCGTCTATCTGATTTAATGACATTTAGCACACACCTTTGGCTCTTTCCAGGGGTTAAAAAGACAAAGGGCCAAATAGAGCTCCAGCAATCCCGCAGGCTGCCTTGCCAAGAGCGCGCGGTGGGAAAGCCTGCTTAACCAGCCCCGAAGGATTCCCTCACGGAGGAAACCTCAGAGTACAGAGGTGGCTCAGTGGCCAATTCCAGCACCAGGGGTTTTAGCCAAAGAAATCCTGGCATGTGCTGGGAATTCAGCTGATTCCCAGCTGATGAATCAGCCTCTCTGGATCCACAGGTGACCGGCATGTCTACACTGCAGTGGCACACAATGAAGCGACATCTGAGATTACAGCTGCTGGATTTTTAACAGAAAAAAGAATGAGAGGAAAAGCAAAACAGGGATTAAAAAACAATCCAGAAAGACATCATTATTTTGGCCACCCTGAGCTAACAGCAGGCTCACAGGGTGACTCCAATGATTATGGCTTTCTGCCAGTTAAACTGTAAAAATTCTGACTGTGAGGGACATTCACTCTGCTTGTTTTGTGACATGGAAGAGACACTGAGCACATATATCCCTTCTGCTAGGATCAAAATAAGGACAGGTGCCATTGGCTGTGTTTCACCCTTTGCCTTTGCTTTTCAATACCTTGCTGTTTACATGGTTAGCTGTTTAATTATCGTTACTTAATCTCTGAGTAATAAAGATGCAGTATCCTCAAACACTTTAAAGGGCTCTTTCCCAATGAACAACATCTATTTCCATTTAACACTCTAGCTTAATTAAAACTTTTCCCCCCTCAGGGCCTTGTTTCATTTGATTCAATTGCAAAATCCCAGTAGAATGTCCAGACTGCAGTGTAATTTGTGTAATGAACACAGTGGTATCTGCAGTAAAAACATCACCTCTCAGAAAACAAAAAAAAAACAAACCACTGGAAAGCAGAGTAAGATCTAGAGCAATTACAGTGATTTGGAAGGTTGGTTGATGACACAACCTGCAGTTGGGAAAGAAGCAGGCAGAGGCCAGAACTTGGGAGTGGGGTCAAAAAGAGCTATCAGTCTTCTGGGGATCTGACCATAGCTACTCACCAAGACAAAGCTGAGGGCAGGAATACAACTCGAAATTACATCTTTCTCATATCAGTCACCTTACTCAGTACTACTGAAAGGCACTTCTCCCTTCTTGGGATTATTGTCCTGAAAGCACCTACCAGTTTTTGTAATACAAGTCATTCTTGTATTTTCAGACACAGCAGAGCCTGGTGAAGCTGCTATTTCCATTTCTGGTTAAGGCACTCAATGGGCAGAGCCCACACACTCACTGTAGGATTCACAGCACTTCTGCCTGGTCTAGAGCACAACTCTCGGTACTTCAGCACTGCACCTAATGGGAGCCTGTTCTGCTGCCCACACCCTGAGAATCCCTGCTGGATCGATCCAGTCTTAAGAAGAGGGAAAGCAAATTTAGTTCCTGGATCTCAGGCTAGTCTGGATGTCTAAGCCAAAATAAAGTTCAACTAAAAGTGAAGCCAAGCTGCTCAGCCTGATCAAGGCAAAAATGCCTCAATTTATGAGACATCTCAGAGCAGGACTTGTCTTGGAAATTTTAAGAAAAAGAGGTGTGGCACCTGTAGAATTTGGATATCTCTGTTTGACAGCAGTTTTACAATTAGGGATTAAAATACACCAATTCCTCCTTAGAAAACTATTTAGACACCCAACTTTCACAGAAGACTTTGGCCCTTACACTTTGCAGGAGATGATGTGCTTTTCTGGATCAAGCCCATAATAATCTAAATAAACTAATTACAAAGCAAAGATGAAAAATCACATAATTATACTAATGAGGACTTGAAAAACAGTATAGAGGTGGTATGCCATTAGCATTAAACACCCCCAAATGGTAAACAGCGAAATCAAGCCTCTTTACTAGTCCCCCAGATTTGCAAGTAAAAGAAGAGAAAGTGACATGCTACAATTCTTCAAGCTCTTGCCTGCATCTTCCTGGCCTCTGTGAGAGACACAGACACAGTGTGAACTGCTGCTTTCTCAGCTTCTGGTCCCATTTATCTCTATTATTCTTGGACAAGTTGCCCCAATTCAAATCAAAGTGAAGCTCTTTTTGAGGAAACATAGGTGGCTGCTTTGTGCTCCTGCACAACAGTCACAGATTACCTAACGCGCTCAGGAATGTTTCCCTCCTACAAAAAACAACTTTCATTTTGCAATATTCGCTGCAAAACAAGGAGCTTTCCCACCCTGGGAGTTCCTTCACTAAGTGAAGATGAGCTGGACGCTGTGAGCAGGCGAATGATCTCCTTTCAGCGAGCACCCGGCCAGCCAGGTGCTCCGCGCTCCCAGGGATGGACGCGCTCAGCAGTCGCGCTCACGGCGATGCTGGAGGACCGCCGGGAAAAGAAGGAATTCTGCCACCGCTCCAGCAAGCAACAGTTTTGCTGAGGAGCACGGGCTGATCATGTCCTGCTGCCTTCCCAGAGCCCAGAGCCACCTCTGCGGAGGAGCAGCTGGGGTGTCGGGTTGAGCGCACGAACTCTCCCATCTCACAGCCTCTACGCCCCGCTCTCCAAAACTCTTCTCCCTTCTCCGCCAAGCCCGCCCCTGGCAGAGCCTAGCCCTCTCCCAAGCCAGCCCCGTCTCCCCGCTGACAGCGAGGCAGGTGGCCCGGGGGCCGCCAGGTGCCGGCACCGCTCCGCTCCTGCCGGAGCAGCCGCGGCGGCGCCCGGGGCAGAGGTGAGCGGAGGGTCCGGGACAGACAGAGGGGACCCCACGCACCTTCCCACACCGCCCTCCACCCCTTCTCCGCGGCGGCGGAAAGAGCCCCAGCGGCCGCGGAGCCACGGGGCCGGTACCTGCCGGGGCCGGAGAGCGGCGGGAGCGCAGCNTCGCTCCTTCTGCGCCGAGTGTCAGAGTTTCCCTCGGCCGCCCTCCCTCCATCCCGCCACCCCTTTCCACTCCCTCGCACGCACATGCACACCCCTCCAGCAAATGGGCTGCCGCCTGAGAGTGCGCCTGTGTGTCCGGGTGTCTGTCAGCCGGCGCAGGCACACACCCCCTGCTCCGCCGGACGGCGGCTCCGGGGAGAGTGGGGGTGCGCACGCCGGCACCGAGCGCGGCAGCGATGCGCCCTCCCGGGGACCCTGAGCCCGTGTGCCTTCCCCGGACCACAGCCCTCTCCGGCACTGCCGGACCACACACCTGCGACACCTGCGAGCTCGCACAGGAGCATCCCCACCTATCTCTGGGATCGCCGTGCGCGGCTGCTGCTGCTCATCCACGTGGCTAAAGCAGCCTCAGGTCCGCGGTGTTCCCGCGACACATTCCCTCTGGGACGGAACTGGGGGACCCTGGCTTGCAGACTGATTGAGTAAAAAAAGCCAGCTCGCCACACTCACTGATAAGTAGCCCGGAGCTCAGGGCTGGGGCGCATTTAAGAGTTTTCCCCTATGCAAAACTGTAGCTGCCAGGGACACATCTGCCTTTGCATTTATTTGTTTTGCCCTCGGAATGTGCTACATTGGTGGTTCTCCGGCTTTCGTATGCTGCAGACCACTTCCTAAGAGAGAATTTCTCTCCTGAACCGGCCCACTCCCACACCAAACCATTCTCTCCAAGAAATTTCCTTCTGTGGCTGCCCGAGGAAGAGCCTTCCTGCCCACAGGCTGAGAGCCATTGCACACATGGCACAGACAGTATCAGAAGCTTCCAGACAAGACACACTGGGTTTCTTTCAAGAGCTGTGTTTCCCTCAGTGAAGGGCTCAGATTGACAGTCTTCAGCTGGCAGCTCAGTTGTGGAACAGACTCTGACTGTTGCTCCCGCGAAATAACAGCAGAACCAAAGGAGTCCACAGAAATATATTGGAGTTTCCACCATGTAACTCATCTCAGCAGAACTTCATCCTCACCTACCATTCACACAGAAGTCAGATGGGTGGTCTGGGTATACAGGACAGGAACTAAATAAGAGCAATTTTTTAGGTTCACCAAAAATCAGCTTTACACCTTTTTAACCTATGTTTTTTTTAAACAGTTTGTTACTACGGTACCAAACTGACTTTCCTTTTATAAATTCTACACATACAAATACAGACTGTACATATCTGCATGTGTTTTATATTCCCAAGAGACAAAGGGAGGAATTTGGAGATAGGTTGACTTGACTTCTGCTGTTTAAGGCCTTCAAAAAAGATGAAAGGAAATTTTATACTGAATCTCCACATTCGTATCATTATCATTGGTAAAGCTTTCCATTGCTTTAATCTCCACATGGCACTTCTTAATGCCAATGTAATTGGGATGAGTATGATGCAGATTTGAGCCCGGTTTGTGTTTTGAATTTCTGCAGAGTAATTATTGCACTTTACCTTGTTCCTGCTCACTGAAGATCACAGGCACTCTGCTGATAACCCCCTTCTGCAACTGAAGAAGCTCAACAAACAGAAAATGAGGAGCAGGTTGGTGGAAGAAAAATCCTTGTAGGGTTTTTTTGAGAATTTATTAGAACTACAGAATAGGTGTTTGAGGTACTCTGAGAACATGAATCCTTATAAAAAGAAAATGTGCTGCGAAGTTCTGTTTGTTTCATGTTCTGGAGATGTTTCAGACTCCTGTGAAAAAGAAATCAGCATGAATGTCTCCTTTTCTCATTTGTTGAACAAGTCTACAGACTGTGAAATGTAGGGGGGGAATAAGTGTTTTATTGCAGCTTG
>WAAG01037241.1:0-14257 GCA_013390105.1 Tichodroma muraria | reverse complement strand
AATAGCAAGAGCCCCCTCTCTTGCCAGCCACGTAGATACCAGCAGATCTCCTGCAAACACCTGTACAAAGGCACCCACCCAAGCTGCACTCAGAGTTACTCAGATTGGTAACTGTGTAAAAAAACTCACCTCACATTTCACAGAAATTCGTGTAGCTAACACAAGTATAAATTCATGTAGCATCAGCTCACACACTTAATGGCATTTACACCACGGTCTGGGAACTTCTTAAAAAAGAAAACCAAAGCCAAAACACGTGCGCACACACACACACACACACACACACAAAAGAACCCACAAAAAAGCCCAAAAACAACAGAAAAGCCAAACACATTGGGTTTAGCCCATCTTAATTTAGCCATAGCACGGACATAGTACTGATGGCTTTGAACATTTTTTAGTCTGACAGTCGGACTAGCTCAAATGGAACAGTGGATAACATGGCCACTGGCATTGTGTTGTATGCATAGTTTTGTCATCCCTCATCCCCCAAGTTTCATTTTGCTCAGCTTCAAATATCTAAGTACAAAATACAAATTATAAGCTTTTTTGGGAAACACCTCTCTTACCGGGCAAAAATAGATGTCTCTGGATCTGAGAGTTACATGCAGTTGCAAAGGATTTTTTATGCATTCTTTTTGAAGTTATATTAGTGACAGAGGTTTATTAATTTGTTTAACTAATACTAATTTTTAAAATATACTGATTTTCAGTGGAAAGACACAGCTTCCCTTCCAGTCTCTATTCAGTTAGAAAACATTTCATGAAATGCTTAAAAGAAAATGAGAGGTAAGCATATTTATAGTGTATATCTATTGTTTGTCCTCATAGGCTCATGTTTAAATATTAATTTTATAGTCTTAAATCCATTTGCTCCAAAGTCTCCCTTGTTGCATTCTTTATTCCCCATTGAACTGAAGTGGGTAAACTAAATATTTTCCAAATAAAAAATTAATAATTGAATTTACCTTCAGCTCCTGCTGAAGCCAGCTATGTGCTTCCTGGCTATGCTACACTTCTATTTAACTTTTATATGCATACTAACAAGGCCTGGCAAAGCATGAACGACTCCCAGCGAATGCAGTTGTGCAGAGCCATTGTTGTTCAGTCAATAATGAGGGCAAGGGAGCAGGAAGTACAGGAAAAGGTTAGGGCAATGGGAGACATTTTCCCAGTAACTAAATTTACAGTAACTTTTAAAAAGCAAAAGATGAAATGAAGAGCAGCAGAGGCCCTTTTTTTTTGCCAGAAGTCTTCCAACTCTCTCTGCTGAGTCACATCGAGCATAACTGCTGCCCTTTAACTCTTCACATTGAGCCTAGTAGGACTGAGGTGACTCATTCCCATCACAACTGCTTTATACAGCAACTGTAGCACAAAATTAATTTCCCCATGCAGAGCTTCGACCTTCAAAGTCTGTTCTAGCTATTAGAAAGCACTATATAAGTGACTGTATAGGTGATATAAGATATAAGATATATATATATCTTATGATTATATAATATCTTATGATATAAAAGTGGCCGAAGATTTTTCAAGGGAGTTTGCTTGCTGTCCTGAAACACATATCTATTAATCTACCTGTTTTACAATCTTATCCATATATGTGAGCATCCACTCAGTGACTATTACAATTTTATGTATGGATTCAATATAATGCCTGTCCATAATTCTCCTAGACACATACAGAGCATGGTGTGAAACTGAACCTGATTAGCAGAAATTTGTCAACTAAGGAAAAATTGTCTCAGGATTGTTCATTAATGACAATGGAAGACAGGTTTCCATTCCAATAGAAATATTATAATCATAAAGGTTTAAACATTTATTCAAAGCTGTGGAAAAAAAGGAGTATTATTGTACCAGTATAACACTGAAAAGTTACTACCATTGGCAATACTTCAACAGCTTGTAGCTTGGTCTCATGTATCAGGCTCAAGGATCAGAATTTAATCACAGTGCTAAAATTCTGATAGAGTGTGGAATCTCTACAAAGAAAGAGATTTTCATACAACAATTTAAATAAATTCTTTTGTTTTGGGTAGGGCAAATTACAATAGAATTGAATGCGCCTAGTTTTAAATTTAAATAGTGCCTTCCTGCAAGAGAGAAAACATTGATCAATATTTTGGCCTATTCTGCTGTCAAGGGTATAAATATAACTAAAATAATCACAAAATTGTTTCAATGAAATGTTCAAGTGACTGTGCACACTGCCAGTGTGTGTAAAATAGTGTTTATTACAATAATACATAGTCCAGCAACAATTTATGCTTTAAAAAGGCCATGTTGGTAGCTTCATTCTTGCACATTAGGCTAAACCCTGAGGACATGGGCATGGCTTTGGGGAGATGGAGACTGGCCCTGATGTGGCATCACTGGGGCAGGGACTGATGGCCCTGGGGGCTTAAAAGGGCCCTGGTGGAGGGATGGCCCAGGTCTGAGCATGGTGGGTGGAGCCCAGGGAAAGTTGGCAGGAACAACAAGAATTAGCAGTACCCTTGGGATCCTAACAACCCACACCTCAGTGTTGAATGCTATTTTCTGTGCAAAATTTCAAAGTTATTGCAGCTCTTTCTTCTGGCCTTTGGTACGACAGAAAGTACCCACAACAGCTGCATTTGTATATAGCTCAAATGGGGAGGAATTCTCCACAGGAAACAAATGACTTTGATTATATGTTCAAACCCATTCTTGATTTATTGTAGTACCAATATATTCATACTGGTTAGGAATTTTTTAAATGTAAACTTAAAAATACACAAAAAAGGACAAATCCAGATTCAGTCAAAAATTTCTCAGTTCTCACTTGCTCCAGTCCTCACACCTTTTACAACAGGAGATACTGAAAAAGCAGATAGTATAACTATTTTCCACATAATTCGTTATCATGAGGAGAAGGAAGAGTTCCTCTTTTTCAATTCACACAACCACAGTATCAATTTTTTTCCTGCTTAGCTGTCAGAATACACATAGTGAAAAAAACAAGATTATACAAATACCTTAATCATTTCACTACTTTGTTTTTGGGCATAAAATTGTAGCATTTAATTTATCTTTTTTATAAATTGGGTTCATTTTCAGCTGAACACTTCTGCCTCCTCTTCCCCAATGTTTTCTCACTCCAGTTTTCATGCAATTAAAATGAGAGACTCAAGGACAGATTTCTTGATTATCTTATGCAAAAGCTGCATGCAGTGTTCTGCATTGCTCATTGCTAGTTGCGGGATGGAACAAAAAATAAATATGCACCTCTCACTAAAGCTAAAAATAAAATATATCTTTTTGCAGTTGAGTTGGCGAGACTCATTCAGAGTTATAGGGCTTCCCTCCCTCCCCAGCAGTATTTTGGTATTTGCTTACCGTGGATTGCCTGTCTTGCATGTACACTGCAGTGATAATGTTCTGCGGGCCAGTTTCAGGACACCTAATTGAACAGCTTAGGTTAAAAAGCATTTAGAGAGATTATGCTCCTCCAATACCTTCAGACACGGGTATTAGAATGACGTGTAGACTTAAACTCACCCATGAAAGGACCCAATGACCTCTTGAACATTATGAGTGGTTTCTCTCTTAATTTGGGCACCTCCACTTCTCCTTTGAAGAAAGATACACGATATTTTCACCACTATACTAAAACATCAAGACTCTCACAAGTATAAACTAAGTATGCCAAATCACAGAAAGTGTTTTTTCAAAAAATGTAAATACATTTTATTCTTCTGGCTCATATATCAGTTATGTTATGTGGTATGTTTTCCCATCACTGCCTGGCCATAATCAAATTGGTATGTCATAAGCCTGGACTGATTTGAAGGAAAAAAACCCAAACATTTCTCTCACCAGAAGTAGTTCTCCTTCATGACAAAGGATAAATATTTCCATCAGATTTCCAAACTGACTTTTCCAAAACTACCTACATTTTTAAAATTCTGAGTATTTTCTTGTTATGAAAGAAATAAGATAAAAATTCCTGTCCATCCATGTTCTCCTTTACATTTCTAGTGCAGACTTAAGTGAAAACAGATCTACTGCTCAAGTAATCACTTTGAAAAAACATATTCTCATAAATCATTCTAAAAATTATTTTTCTTTCACTAAGAAATTACACAAATAGCAAATCTTTTTGTGACAGCAGTCCCTGAAAAAGTACTAACTTAAATCAAGCTAGTATAGTCTAAAATGCACAAAATACACTACCCTTTTATTTCAAAAGTGTCAATGACTACAAAAATTCACATTAATTTATGGTATTTGACAATACAGTCTCTTGACACTGTCAAGAACAACCACCATAGAACTACATTCATTTGACTGAAGGGATTAAGAAAATACTGCTAGTAACCAAAAGAACTTCCTTTAAAATTATCCTCTGGGAATTTGTAGATCTAGCCACCTCAGAAGCCCTAACTTGCAGACATCACATGTATCTGCTGCTCAACCTACATAAGATAGCAAAGTGAAAATGATTAGGAGAGACAGAGAACCCAACAGCCTTGCATGGTGATAATTTTGTAGGAAGGAGCAAGGCATGAATCTCACAAAAAAAAGTCTCTGTCATGTTTGAATTGTTAGTAAGAATAGATGTTACAAGGCAAGCTCTCCTTCTGTCCTATTTCTCATCCTTTTATTTTTCACTAAACCTTTCCATCTTCACCACTCTTCTCCCCAATCACCTTTTGTTTAGTGCTACTGACTGTCCACTCCGAAACGCCCATCACTGAGCTATAGTATGATGTGGCTACAAGAAGAGCTGGTAAATATAAAGAGGAACAAAGAGAATTGAACAACTGCTTTTGCTGTAACAAACACCTCTTGAAACTGTATTACATTATAATATAATTTTCTTATCTTTAAAAATAGGCCAACTTTCATTTAAAAACAGATCCCAAAAACTTCAGAATCAAGACACAATTGTCTAAAATCTACTTGAATTTCTGGAGGCAGAAAAACTGGACATGTTAAAGAAAGCAAAGTGGTGAAAAGTGGCTCTGAGAAATTTTGTTTCCTCTGTTGAATAAGCGGACAAAATTAGCTCATTTTTCTGAGTAAAATTTCCTTAAATTCCATTGGTCAAAATCTCACTTTCTTGAAACTGTGAGTAAAGTAATCTGTTACACATTTTTACTTACGACAGCAAAGAACACACAATCCCGTTGTTTATACCAGATAAGGACCCAATCTCTCATTCTCTCACTCTGCTAACCAGAAAATAAGTCTATTATGTAGAAATAAAACCCTTTTTTCTACAGAAACACAAGAAAAAAAAAATAGAAAAAGAAATTCCATGAGCTAAGAAAATGTGATCAGGCATACCCTAACAAAAAACTTGAAGCACCCCTCAAAGATCCATATAGAAGTCCCACAAAAGTTTAAGTTAAATGCTTGTGCAAGAAGAAAGACCTCAAGAATGTTATAAAGTTTAACAAATCCTGTCAAGTCAAAATTTAAATAAGTTTTCCTTAAGGGAAGTAAGAGCACTGTGCATTTTGTACTTTTCTAGAAAACTGGAATTTTGTCCATATTAATGTCCATATTAATGTTTGTCCAAAAATTTGGTGTTAAGTTTTGACATAAGAGCTGATCGCAAGCGAAGTTTGGAGTCAAATGCTGCAAATGCCCTGCACCACCACATAATTCTCCAGCTCTGGTACAATAATATTCTAGAAGTTCCACTCTCCACAGAGGTTACTGCAATTGCTGACACATCCTCACTTTCCAGGGAGCAGTAAAGGACTGTCTGCAGTGCCTGCTAACACCTCCCATAGCTGTCATACAAGAAAACCAAGAAAACCTGTGGAAATCTTTTCTCTCTGACAGACGTTTAAGCTACATCAACAAATTATTGTGGCATATCAGTTTCATGAGTGCCACAACAGAGATTCAAAAAGGCACTGTAGAGACACTAAAGCATCTACCTTCTCTGACTGAACTGGGTTCATTTTTAGAGATGGAACTCTTTCTCCTATTTCTTAGGAAAATAGATTCAGTAAATTCAGTCTTGTGTCTCTCATCCGTCTGCCCCTTTTACTGTTGAGCCCTAAATTACTGTCACTTTTACAGTGTATAGATCTAAGGCCAACTGAGTGTTTGACTTGGTTTTCTCTCCATCATGGAATGGAAACACAGGAATATTACACCTTTGCATTTAAAATTTCTGAGAGAATTTCTACACAGACACTTCAGATATAGACGACAGAAGACAAGTTGCTAAAACTGTGCCTGAAATGAACTTTTCTTCCAGAATAATAGCAATGCAACTCTCCTCATCTCATACTTTCTGGGATCAGATCTAGCACAAACCAAACTATTGTCATTTCTACTGAGCCGGCACATGAGATACCCATATGAAGGTACCTTGTGTCACTGTGCACCTGGCTGGATGGTCTGATTTATAGTTTCATATATAGTTTTCCATGGTTTGGCACCTGACATGCTACAGCATCCAAATGATTGACTCAGATATACAGAATCTCAAGATATTATAACAGTACTCAAATACACATGAAAGTAAAGCATCCTTAGGTAGCTTTGCACGAAATCCCCTATAGGGCAAGTAGATACATCATATCCCTTGTAGATTTCATTAATTCCCAAATCTTTTAAGTGTTTCTTTTATCTTCTTATCCAGCCAGAATTTTATCTCTGCTGCCAAATCCCAGCAGCTGTATTCCTGCAGTTTCTTAGTTCTCTCTGGTGTTTTGACAGTCTTGTCAAGTCTGTTCTCACAGACAAGGATGTTTCTAGCCACAGCAGGGGTTGTGCAGCTAGCTCAGTTGTGGCAGTTAAAACCAATATGTGTTGTAAGGAGGGTCCTGAGCTGCACCTTTCACAGTCAAGTGTATTAAACTGTAAGTAATGACAGCTGAGTATAATACTCCCAGCTCAGAACTGCTCTAGCTAAAGCCTGAACACATGATCTTCCATATTTTTACTGTTACAGGGACAGTAATCCCAGGTGGAGAAGGGATGAAGAGCTACCCAGATACAGATAACAATCAAGTCTGATGAAAGACCAGAGGCCATAACTCAAAGCTTCACTTTCATTCCTAAAGAGGGAATGTTCCTGATTCACAAGGTTACTGTGAATGTTACAGCCATGCTTCTGTAATTAGGAGCAGCACGTTTCTCAGGTTGCTAAAAGTCAGATGTTATATGCTACAGAAACTTGGGAAGATTTACTTGACATATGTACAGTCATTTGCTCAAGGACCTCAAAGGTATTTAAAAATATTGCAAATCTCTGGGGTGTGGACTCTTCAATATAAGGAACCCCATCAAAGTATTTGGTATGGGAAAAATAAATAGAAATTCAGATCCAGCATTTTTCTCCTTTGTTTGTTTGGAGTGAAAAATGTAAAGGTTTGAGATTCTATTTGCAGTAAATGAAATAATGCTTACCCAAAACTACTGAGAAAGGGAGGTGCATGTTTTTCAATATTTTCTTGGTGGAACACATTAGTTTCCTCAACCTTTCATTTTGCACATTTCAAGAAATAACCACAAGAAATATTCTTCCATATCTTGTACTTTTTATCACCTTATTTTAAAGAAAACCCATGGCACTTTAGTAAATTCCTATGTATATTTATTCTATGTACATGCAGATTTCTTAATGACAGGTTTGTAATTGAGCAGTTGTCATGGAAGAATTGTAGCTATTGCTGAATTACCATGATGCAGTGAATGCAGATATAGCAGTGGCCAAATCCCTGAATTAGTCCTACCTTCACTAATTGATAAAATACTAATCTTCTTTTATGTTTCTTCAGAAAAATAAAAAGAAAGAAAAAGAAAATGCAAGGATGCTAATGAGCAAGAAAAACTAACGGAAGCATTAAGCGTTAATCAACTGTACTTTTATCTAGGCACAGCAGGCTTAAGATTTTAATGCAAATCATTTGTTAACAAGACTTTAATACCACAATTGCACATACTAATGTAAAGCCCATGAAAATTTGTTCTAAGAAACACACTATTAGTGTTGGATTTCTATCATCATTGCTTCTTTTAAAATTTCATGTGAAGGACTTTTTTCTAATGACTGCAGCCTGTATCTATGTTTTTTACAAGAATAAGAGCTTGTGTAGCTGAATGCAGTGGTAAATAGGGCAACAGTAAAGCTAATAGCAAGTTGCAAGATGTAAAGAGAAAATAAATGATGCTTGGAGCTCTGAGTTGGGTTATGTGAAGATAAAAGAGACATGTATATAAGAAAAATTCGGTATTTAGAGACGTGGGAGAGGAGAAATCCAAGGGATGAGGGTTCTAGAATGAGGTGTTGAAAAGGAGGGGGCACAAAAGTATGTAATAGAGGTTTGAGGATGACAAAAAATGTTGCCAAGAGTCCACTGACTAAATTCTGATCTGGAGGTAGGGCCGCAACATTCTCTGCCTTATGGTACTTCAGTTGCCATGAATATGGCAGTTTTCATAATTGTTTGTCCTTGTCCTGGTGGTAGGCCACAATGGCACCACAGTACAGCTTCACAGAGCATCATAGCAAATATTAAAATGTGTTTCTTGATCCTTGAATATTGTCACTCTCCACCATGATGGCAGTGACTGTAATGTTTTGAATCACAACCCAGGCCAAAGTTCTGCATTCTGCTGAACTCAAGGAGTGTGAATTCAAGTTATGAGCTTAAGATATGGGTGGAGAGAACATATTTGTAACATTTTGTGCTCCGAGGGAAACAGTAGTAGTTCTTACCAGTTAAAGCACCTGTCCTGAAGATAAATGCTCCTTTTCCTACTTTCTTTTGTTTTTCCCTTTGTTGCACTAAACCCAAACACACTCCTATACACTGCTTTTCATATTGGAAGAAAATCAAATGCCTGAACCAAACTCTTATTTTAGCTTTATGACCATACAGTTTAATTTTTTTTTTTTATACCCAACATCCTGTGTCTCTCCTGTTAGATAAAGGCTAACCCAATAACTTTGAAACGGTGGAAAGGTGTTTCTAAAAAAGAGACCTAATATCATATATTCAGATATGACTTGTCCTAAAGAATTTAAAGATTCAGGCTCCTAATAATAAAACATTAATTTTTGTCTGGTTGAGACATAGTTATGGAGTAATCTAGGATATTAAGTCTGTTTAACAGACAAAAAGCCCTGCAAATAACAACTGCAAGATGTAACTGATTTTTTACTGATCGATCAGAGGTCATGTAATTCAATGGTCAGGTGAGCATATGACAATATGAGTTATGTAAGGTCAAGAAAAATCCAATGGCATAATGAGAAACAACACAGAGAAGGTATGGCTGAGACATTGTTTTGGCAATTAATTGCACACCAATTGTTAAACAAACTGCTTGTTGCAGACAAAGAGACACATCCTTTTAGCAATTCACATTAATTCAAAATATTACTCAAGGATTGCAATTTTTTTATTCTCCTTCTAGTATTACAACTCTAAAATAAATATTTTTTTAAAAAAAAATTGTATTTTTTTCCTTTATATGTTCTTCAAGATCCCTTTGATTTCTTCATGGAATTAAGGGTGGAGTAAATATCCTTATTCTGTAATGAATCAACATCTTCCAAATGGAACATCAGCTAATTACAGGTCTCTCATTTTTAGGATATATTATAGCTCCCAGCAATCACTTGGAGGAAAAAATAAGGAAACAAAAGATACTTGTTACTGAAGTTGTGTACAAGCTACAAACATTCTTTCTTATCAACTTCACATATTTTATCCTATTCTGCAGAAGATAAATATGTTTCAGATAAATATGCAGTTAATCATTAACTACAAGTACAGAACAGGAAAAAGGTCAGCAATTATGCCATTACCCAAGACATCCTAAAAAAAAAAATTAAAATAAAATATCATTGACCATAGTCCTTGCCCACATTTGCAGTACAATCATTGCAGCAGCAAGCTGACTGCAGCTGTGGTTAAGTCACTGTCAGCAACAATAATTTCATTGTGCTAGACAAGATATAAAAGGGCGAACATGGAAAAAGAAAATTAATAAAGGAGAAACTTAAAATATAAACACTAGCACAATGATTTGCAATGAACACCATTATTTGAAGAGAAGTAGGGGTTTATTGTGTTGTAAATACAACAAAAAACTTCCAGCTCATGTGAATCACTTGTTAATGGGACTATTGTGCCATTGTAAATTACTGTAAAGTAACATTATCACATGCATCATCCAAGTCATTTTCTAACCATTCATCAACATTAACTGTCCTTGTGAAAAGAGAGTTTCCTGTGTTTAGAAGCTATGGTTATAGATACGTACAAACCCCAGGAATTTCAGTTGCATATCAATTCAGTTCAGATATTTATAGAGTATCCTCTTGTCTCTACACCATTGTTGGAACAGAAATTACGTCCTAAAAGATGAACCAGAAATAAAACAATAGAGCAGACTAAACCAAAGATGTGCAATAGCTTTAATTACTGAACAACACCACACCAAAAAATAAAACCAACAAAACAACCAAGATAAAACCCAGAAAAGCAAAACAACCTGTGATGTAGCTAGTTCTTGGTTTGAAATATTCCTGAAATTTACGAGCCAATTTCTTCACAAATATTTGTAAGGAGATAGATATATGTGTGGCTGGGTTCAGGGAATTTACATAGATGATAACATTTTGCTTGTTCTTCTTTTTGAATTAGAAAAAGAAGGGAATGAATATTCAATGACAGACATACAAGCATTAGAAATGCCCTAATAACAGCATCAGACAGTGTAGTAGTTTAACCTGATTGGCCAATGTGTAATATTGACACTTGATTAAGCCAGTGAAAGACATGGGTACGCCTTTGTGAATACACATTTTAAATGCGAACCCGGGAAAATTCTTTCTTCTGGTTTCCGGTGGGAGAAGAAATAGCACATGGGCCCGGCGGGCTCTCTCGGGCTGGGCTGGGCTGGGCTGGGCTTTGTCTCGGCTGCAGCCCTGGCCGGGACCAGGCCGGTGAGAAGGACAGAGGCTGCAGGGCCCTGGGAGCAGCCGGGCCAGACCGGACCCGGCTCCACCGAACCATGCGGCCTCGGGCCGGGGAGAATCGGGCCGGGCCTCGGCGACTCCCAGGTTGCGGGAGGAAAGGACATCAGCCTTCTTCTCATCAGCCTTCTATCAGCCAGTTTCTTCAATAGAGAAACTTTTTTTGGCACAGTAATGGAACTTTCAAAGCATGAATCCTGCCCCAGTGAGAGAAGAAAGAAACTGAAGAAGATGCAAAGAGACACAGCATGAGACCTGTCAGGGGAATGAGAGAAGAACTTTAACTTGGAAAGAAGATTGAAAGAGTGGCTTAAGCTGGACCTTTTTTTGTAAGGCCATAGAGAATAGACTAACTNAAACTTCTATGGCATTCAAGAAAAGACTCTGCTTCTTCTTTAGTAAATTGAGAAATAATTGTTTCTGAAAGTAGTACTGACTGAGTATTCCAGATTTCCTTTTTTTTTTATCTTTTCATGTGTCTGAGGGGTGGGTAGTTGGTGGAGAGAAAAGAAGTATGCTTTTGAAAGTTTCATTCCAATTCTTGTTGTTGTTTTTTTTTTCCTCGTTTTTTTATGTTAGTTAATAAAATCAGTTCTTTTCAAGTTTAAACCTGCTTTGCTCTTGATTACAGAATTTTAAATTGGCAAACCAAATTAATATTTTCTGTCTGGTTTCATACTGAAACCATGACAGACAGGTGGTCTGGTCTGCCCAAAGGAGAGACCATAGGAGATGCTATTCATGAAAGCTACATAAACCTGACCATGTTCCGAGGCCCTTAAAGAGGACACTACCCTTGGATCACCGGCCATTGGATTGAGGGCCTTGGAATGCACATAGTTTTCCAAGCTTTATTTATATATTTATGGTTCTTGAGTTTGTGTAATCCATTTTTTTATCTGTTAATATTGTTTGTCTCTATAATTACCTGTGGCAACAAATTCCAGCATTTTACCACTTGCTGGCTAAAATCCATACCTTTAAAAAAATGTTTCTTGCCAATCTTATACTTCCTTGAGCTAGTTCCAGTATAATAATGTTTTGCTAGTAATGATTCTGTATTTATATCATCTAGTAATTTCATGATTTTGCAGAAGTCCTAATTTCCCCAAGTTGAGTCTGTTTTACTCTTGATAGTAATTGGTAAGTAATTAGTAGGTGATCACTCTGTCTTTATCCCAACCCATGAGCTTTTCCCTCTGTCTTGTACCCCTGATGAGGAGGAAGTGATAGACCAGCTGGGTAGGCACCTGAAAGATAGTCAAGGCCAACTCACCACATGTGTTCATGTCTCTGGAAATAAACTGGGTTGCCTCTGGATAGAAGCTGGAACTCCTTATCCAAACATTCTCCCACTGAAAGCATATACCTTTGACAATTACATTTTCCAGAGTTAAACATTCAATTATTTCTGAAGAGACGTTAGTAATGTCACTCAATGTTGTTTCCTGTGAACTATTAACAGTCTAACAGGAATTAGACAAGACCTTTAAAAAGAGAAAGAAATTTCCCATGTAGATTTCTCCAAGATACTTGCCAGAAATATCAACAACCTAGAAAAACTGACATGTTGAAGGCTTTAAAAGGGTACATTTTTCCTATTCTTTGTCCCATGGATTTGATGGGATGAAAAGCTTTTTTATGTCTGTCCCACAGAATTGATTTTTCTGCATCACCTCTCGTCACATATTCACTTCTTTTCTTTCTTTCAACCAAGAAAAATAAATAGAAGAAAAAAAGATTAGGGGAAAAAAAAAGAATAAATCGCCTTTTAAAATACATTCTGTTTTTTAAATTCTTGACAAAATTTCAATTTCCATTTCTTAACCTGGGAAATAACACAATTACATTCTTCTTCCTATCACACCCCCACACCCCAAATGCTAAAGTCATACTTTCTAATACTGTAAGTCTGAGGGCATGTATTCTGAACCTAAAGCAAATATTATACACAAACCACAAAATAAATTTTATTATTATAGTAGCTATATGTTATTTTTATATAAATGGAATTTATTTTCAGCTGAGACACTTCTTTAATTTTCAGTATGTTACTGTTTCTGATCAGTGGAGGCAGCATACTGCTGAGAAGGAATGCTAAAGGTCTTTACCAAATGAACCTCAGGAGAGTATGAGGCCAGTGCTGCATTGTATAGCAGTGTTTTTCAGCAAAATTGAATTTTACAGATGTAGACTCAGTTTAGGCTATAAAAGCATCATTTTAAGGTTTAGTTGTTAAACAATTTCATAGTGTGTAGGTGTTATAAAAGGGAAGGATACACAGTGAACCTGTATTTTCAATCAATTACTGTTGCCTGTTGACATTTCATTTTAAGGGAGTTATTTTGTAGGCAAATGTGAAACAATTTTCCCAGAAAAAATTGTGATAACTAGAACAGCTAGGATGGAGTAAGAAGAGAGCAAGTGAAATTTACCTTGGATACTGAATGGACCTTGAATTAAGGAAAATAATACAACAATTCATTTATATGGATAATTTCAGAAAGGAGAAACAAAAGTTTTTTGCAATTCTTTTAAAGATTAATTGTATGTATTCTGAGAAGTTTAGACAAAAACATTTTAGTATAAATTTGAAGAATGACTTCACCAAACCAATTGTTATATTTCATTTTTAGTAATGGTTTTAAGTTTTTAAAATGTTGTCAGTGTAGGTTCTGGTCTTAGTACTATACAGAGTGCAACACATTTTGATCAAACTTCCATTTGAAATTGCAAGGCAAATATCAAATACATTTTGAAAATGCCATTGCCTAAAAGATACCTTCATGAAACCACTCATTGTGTTGGCTAGACATGTAATCTAAGACAATTTATGTTATAGAGAGCAGCTCTGCAGAGAGCAGCTGAGGGGTACTGCTGGATGAAAAACTGAATATGAGTGGGCAATTTGTGCTCACAGATCAGAAAGCCAGTTGCACCCAGGGCCGCAACAAAAGAAGCATGGCCAGTGGGTCAAGGGACAAGATTCTCCCTCTCCACTCTGCTCTTGTGAAATCCCACCTGGGTTACTGTGTTCAGCTCTGCGGCTCCCAAAACATGAAGGATATGGGCCTTATGCACAAAGTTCAGAAGAGGGCCACAAAGTTTATCAGAGGGCCAGAGCACCTCTCCTTTGAAGACAGGCTGAGAGAGTAGGAGTTATGCTGCCTGTAGAGGAGAAGGCCACAAGGAGACCTTAGACCAGCCTTACAGTATTCAAAGAGGGCCTACAAGAAAGAGGGATAAGGACTTTTTACAAGAGTACATAGTGACAGG
>WAAG01037231.1:0-12902 GCA_013390105.1 Tichodroma muraria | reverse complement strand
TTAACAACAGTAATCAAAAGATGAGTTCTTGTATCTTAAGAAAGTATTTAAGTTTAAACTCTAAATTTTAGGTTTATTTAAGTATTTAATTATTTCATGGAAGTGTTCTACAATTCCTTAATAAATTCCATAATTGTAGTATTTATTTTCCCTTTGAAAACTCTGGACCCCTACATTTTATAAAAAAAATTCTAATAACTTCATAATAGTAATTTATATCTTACTTGTGCTTCCCTAATAACATATTCAAGGTTCATGCTTTTTCTTTACCTATTTTTAAACTATTCTTCTTTTCAAAGTCACAGATACTGAGACAAAATACCAACTTTTTAAGTTGTGAAACAAATATCTTTTTTCTAGGTATATATATTTGCCTTAAACTACAGCAAGAATACTAATATTAAAAAGGACCTAAACTAGAAAGTGAGCAGGATGACTATATGACCTTTCCTCACTGTTCATTTACCAACATAGTAATGTCAGTGTCATCTTGAAAATTCATTTTGATTTCATGATTTTTCCAGTCCATCGATGAAATATGTTGGAATATTATCGATGAAAATGTTGGGTAATATCAGATGTGATACTACATACAGTCATCAAATATCTCCATTGCATAAAAATGCTGTGTGAATTTTTGTGGCATACCAACCTGGTCTATTATCTCCTACTTAATAACACATTATTCTGAATGGTAGTGCTAATTTCACACACTCAGTGTTGTGCAGAACTCAGTCAGGCGCTTAAAAAAATGTCTACAAATGACTGCATGTACATAGTTGTGGTTTTTTTCCAGAAAATAAATGACATGAAGCTTGGTTTGATCACAGAAATGCTCCCTGCTGCTTCATTTTGAATTTGGCACCCATAATCCATCCAGGTCCTTTGCACAAGAGTGGTCTTCCACTGCTTCCTGAGCAGCACTGGTAAGCAGCAATGTTCCTCTCACTTCACATTTCTTCCTGCTGAAATTCATGACATTTCTCTTAGCCCAGAATTTTTTTTCCTCTGGATGAGGTCTCTAGCACTCAACATGCTAACTGCTCCCACCAAGTTTGTTTAAATCTGTCAGACTCCCACTGAATTTATTCAGTAGTCTTTTTATCCTTTACAAGAAATACATTGTTAAAAAGTCAAGGTTTGGGAATTAATTTTTTTTATCCTATTTACTAAGCTTAACTATAATCATGAGATAAAGCTTTAGGGAAAAACAAGAAATTCTAGGAGGATCACAATAGCTGAAGAGAAAGGTTTTTTGAAAAAAAAATAAAAATAAATATAACTTTTTAGGTAATGATGAAAAGTATTTAAAGTTTAACTTGTCAGGTAACAATGCTAGAATACATTTTGAGAAGATATTATCAGAGGGTCTAAAGTGAATAATATTTCTTTTATTAGAAAATACAAAGATTCTACATATTTTATATTTTATATATATATTGTCTCTATTATATAATATACATAATACATAATTATAAAATACACAATTCAAATAGTACATTTTTGTGTATGTGTGCCCAGGTCTGAAAGAGTATGTTTAGATTAGATGTTAGGAAGAAGTTCTGTACTTTGAGGGTGGTGAAGCACAGGAACAGGTTGAACAGAGAAGTTGTAGATGCTCCATCTCTGGAAGTGTTAAAGGCCAAGTTGGATGGGACTCTGAGGAACTTGTTCTAGTGAAAGGTGTCCCTGCTCACACCAGAGAGGTTGGAACTAGGTGATCTTTAGGGTCCCTTCCAAACCAAACCAAACCAAACCAAACCAAACCAAACCAAACCAAACCAAACCAAACCAAATCATTCCTTGGTTCTATGATTCTATGCTATTAGAACTTATATGGAAATGACTGATTCAGGTATTAGGAATTTTTCCAGTCAAAAGAGGACTGAAGTTTCTTATTTCATACTTTCTTGATGAAAACCATAGTCTTCATTTACTGATGAATGTACAAGTGCATTTCTTGTGTTATGCCTTTATATAATATTATTCAGACCTTGCTGACTGTCCAAGATAAAATTTTCTTAAAAATCATACTGTTGTGAAATGAATTGTTTTATTCTATTCTTTCATCTCCAGTGACTGTGGTTTACCACATACTCCAAAATTCACCCCAGCAATGGAATTTCCTAGCATTAAATATTTATTAACTTGAAAAAGTTGATGGGTTGGAGAAATCCTATTAAACTCAGTCTGAACTAATCTATCCCATTCTAACAGCCATCAGCATATTTGAAGGAACACTAGTACAATGAAATAAAATAGTTTTACTCCCTCTCTATTTTTAGAATTCCCATCCAGCAAAGTACACTAGCATGCACTGAACGTTAAGCACATGTTTCAATCCCTCCACAGCCATATAAGAATTTAAGAATGTGCTTGGTTTAAGTGCTACTTAAATCAGATTGGCAGCAATTTGACTTAAGCATATGCTTAACTGCTCTGCTGGATTGGGAAGGAATGGGATAACTAATGTGTTTAAGACTGGAAATGGGCTGCATGTAGAGTGAAGGCAACATGATATTATCACAGAAGGTTTTGGGTCTGCCTAGACTCCACCATGTGCTTCTGTTTCTTCACTGGCATTGTCAGAAACATTCCATCCCACCATAGCATCTAGGAAAATGCATTGCTATAAAACAGATGGTCCGTGATGGAACAGGTTATATGCCTTCCACATTACTTCAAAAGCAGAGTAATGGTGAACCCAGGTCTTAACTCAGTCTCAAAATTTGGGTCCTGAAAGGTCTCCATAAAAGTGTTCCTTGAGAATATAGAGGAAACAGCTACCATGGTGCAACTGGTCAAAAACTTGGCATGTTCATCACACACAGAGTTATATTTTGGTTACTAAATCAGCTTTTTGGTGGAAATGATAATTCCTGTAGTAATACAGCTGAGAAAATTTAGTATCAGTTTGAGGAATTACAACTTCATTTATTTTCTTTAATTTTGTATAAAATTTCAAATAATTACTTGGCTACCCCATCTTTTGAAGATCTGGGTCCTTTGTAGAAAAACAGAGGGCAGAAGAAGACTTTGAAACTCTATACCACATAAATAGAAAATTACTTCAAGAACAGCTCTTCCCCTGTTTTTTTAGATCAGCTGGGAACCCAGAAGGAAACTCTCAGGTACAAAAAAGAATATTGCTATAGAACATATTGCTTTCTGATAAACCAGCATGTTTCATAGAAAAAGAAATTGTTGTAAGGTTTCCAGTAAGCTCTAATCCTCAGAAGAAAACCTTTGTTATTCTTAACATAGGCAGCTGTCCAAGAGAAGAATAAGATCACATTTTAGCAACGGGTTAAGATACAGTCATGTAAGTACAACAATAATTCAGGGAACAAAACACTGGCAATAGGAATCTCTAAATGACATCATCTTTAACCTAAACCTAAAGTGTTTGCACTGAGTAAAGGAGACAATGCTGTCACTCCTTATTCCTGAAGGAGAAGTCACCGTGGCTCTATCTTTCACCCCAAACACTTGAACTCCTCTGCCTTCTCTGGAGAGAATTATGGTTACAGCCCAGCTGCCTGTGCCAGCACCATAAATTCTGAGAAGGTCATGCACATCAGTAAATACTGTTTCTCATGGGGTAGGGAGACAGAGAGTGCCTGAACTCATTGACTTCAAAAGGCACTCTGCACAATAAAGAATACAAGATAAAACACTTTAATGAAAAACAATGACATAGTAGAAACTCTGTCTAACAAGGCAAGTTCGATGGGTAATGGGGATTTGATAATTTAATTTTAGCCTTCTGGTTTTTGCTACCGTGTACAGAAGGGATATTCTGCTGCATACACCCCACCATTTGCTTGGCAGCACTGGCACATCTGCCCTGGAAGTATACTTTGAGTTATACTGTTGTTTTAAAGCCAACTTTCACCATGTCTCCTGCAAGGATTAATATGAGAATGTTACAGTAAGATCATCAACAGCCGTTGCTCCCGTGCGGGAAGCAAACACCTATATCAACTGCTGCTGCTAAGTGGACAAATACATTGCAAGGTCTACATGGCTTCAGGGTTGACAAAAGTTTACAGAGCCAGGGGTTGCAAGCACATATTTTACTACCATCATATGGTAGTAGATCAGACGGAAACATTTACCTTTGGTTAGCTCCTGCAGAATTAAGCTAGAGCCTTTACTGCACTTATACAAAGCCCATTGTCCCTTTGATATACTATGATACTTTGATATACTTTGATATACTATCCCATTGTCCCTTTCAGCAATAAAAACAGCTAGGCATCGGCCCAGGGCTGAGGCAGCCCTTCCAAAGGACACAGCCACAGCTGGGCAGTGAGGTAGGAGAGCAGTCGGCGCACCAGAGCCGCTGCAGAAGTGCCCAGCGGGGGCTGGCACAGGGAGATGCGCCCGCTCGGCAGGCAGGGCTTGGAGCCCGCTGGGAGGACAGCAGCGCGTCCAGTCAAATGCAAAGGGTGCAATACGCCCCCTGAGCCCAGGGCGTTTCAAATCAGGCCAGCAGAAGCTCTCTTCGTGCCCGCTGCGCTTCCCCTGCCCTCCCGGCGCTCCGGGCTGCCCTCCACAGCCCCGGGCAGATCCGCAGCTGCCTGAAGGCAAAGACAGCTCCTGCCTGGGCAGCCTCAGCAATTCCACCAGCAGTCAGCGGGAGCAGCACCCCAAAACCACTGCACTCTTCAGCAGCTCACGGTTTAATATCACTCAAAGTGGAGTGCCTTTTTCCTCTGCTTGCCACTGTTAGCACTGGAAAGTGCCCACCATTCCCTGTTCAGCTCATACACCCTGCAGCACCTTTCGGAACTTTCTCTGTTGATTGCCACTGGCAGCAGTGTGACGATTAGGCAGCCTTTTAATCTTTTACTAGCAATGATTGCCATCAGTGGAGTAAAAGAGCGATTGCCTGGCAGTGCAAGTGGCACAGTCCAATAAAAGGTTCCCAGAGCAGAAAGTAGTCGTACACCAAGTTAAACTTCCAGCCTGACCAAGTCCACAGTGCCTCCCCTTAAAAACTGCAGAATTTATTGACAGTTTCCTGGAGGATTTTTCATGACCCTTTATGACAAAGATTCATATTTCTCATTAATAGCATTCCTTAAAAAAAAAAGAGGAAAGGGAATATTTTCACACCTGAACACAATTCTTTTTGTCTTAAATATTTTAGTATTTTTACTTCTCTGGAAGACTTTAATTCGTATTTGAACAATTATGTGACAATCTGAACAAAGAACAGCTAATTTCCAGAAAACTGGAACATCTCACTAGTATTCAGCAGCTACCGGAGACACGTTCAACACTGGGAAAGCTCCCATGGAGACAATTGTACAGCCCTGCCAGTATATGAGCTGAGATTGTTTTTGATTTAAGAATAAAGAAGTAACTCATTTCTCCATTACATAGGCATAGGGAATACTAATAGCACTGATGTTACAGCTCTGTTCAGACTGAAATTAGGGATATAATTCCAGATCATGGAATTTTGATTAGTACCAATTCCTACACCTGCTGCAATGGTAAGGTTTCTATGTAGGTAAGTCCTTGTAGGTGTCCCTCAACAGCTCTGTACAGTCTTCATCACAAAATTAGCTGTCATGTGTGTCTTCAGTGCTCTTGATAGACACAATTACTAAACTAAAACATCCTGACTGTGCTTCCACATGTTCCCACCAACCTCTCTGACACAGCATGAGCATCACTGTCAGGACTGAAGAAGAAAACTGTTTTGAACAGATGTTTATAGATATTAAAATCTGATTTATAAATCTAGTTTAACCCATTAGCAAAAGATAACCAGTAAGTAACAACGACATAACTGTTAATGATAATACTCAGGTAGGTAAAGTCTGGATTAAAGTTTTAGTTATCTCATTGACAACTCATGCTCTGAGTCATCCACTTCATTCTCAGCCTCATGGGAGACATTATGTAAGGTAAAGTCAAAATGCCTTTTGAAGCAAACAGACCTGATGTGGTTTAGCAGATCCTTTTTTTTTTTTTTTAATATATTGATTTTGTTTAAATATTCATTAAAAGCATCTTGCTCATTTAAATGAGCATTTGTCATATTATAAAACTAAATAAATACCACAATCTCTAGTATAGAAAGAAAAATGCAGCTATTAATCTCAAAAATAAATGCAACTACAGTATTTTCACTCCAGCAGCCAAGAAATATAGTCAGTAAATAAATATTTGAGCCACAGTCTTCGTCAGAGGTGAATGAACAACCTGACCTTCGATGTGGAAATGTGACAGATCATAGTGGTAGAAAAGTCTTTAAATTAAATTCACTTATCAATTCCCTCCTACTAATTTGGAATGATCCTTCACACAGATCTAAGGGGGGGAGATCACATTGTATCATTGATGACATAATTTCTCTGGTATATGAAATTTGAAATAAAAGAAACTGAAAAGAAAAAGGAAATACAAAAATAGCTAAATCATACACAATACAGAAGAGGAACAGGAAAGGAGCAGGAATGATGAGGCAAGACTAAAAGAGCATGTAGTGACAGGAAAAAGGGGAATGGGTTCAAATTGAAAGGGCAGATTTATATCAGATCTTAGGAAAAATTGCTGACAAATAAAAATGTTCTTATCAAATAAAAGCACAATAGAAGTGCAGGATACTTATTTCTTTTTGAAATCTGGTTTTGACATTGTATTATTTAATCTTACAGCTTTCTAAAGTTGTCAAAAAGTTCTAGGAGACATAAACGTATAAGTGTACAGTGCACTTTTCAATATGCAGATACTGAACACTGATTTGATACTTCCCAGCTCCTACAAACAGCTACAAAGCTGAACCACCACTGCCAATAACTGACTATTCTCATCTTTCACAAGAAAGAAAAAAACTCCGTGCTGCTCCTGCTTGTGTGAGCACTAGTTTCTTTCTCTTTCACCTACAAATTACTTTTGAAGAGCATCTTGGAGTGTTCATCAAAGAAAGAGATTAGCTCTTTTTTTTTTACACTGAGCTCATCTGGATAAACTTTATGATTAGTGTATTGAAAACTACAGCTTCATTTGCATAATATAAGCTGCATGCACCATAAAAATGGAACTTGCAGAGCTATGTGAATTCTCCAGTGTTTTGAGGGATTAAGCACAGTGACAGCACATTCTTCGTATAAGCACCAGTCAGGTTTTCTTCTATTTGTACACAGGACTGAAGGACAACAGCAACCACATCAGATACAATATTAAAAAAGAATTAACTAAAAAAGTTACCTCTTTGACTTTCAGGATATATAATGATACACACACCCAAAAGCAGTGTAACCACATACAAACACTCTTTGAATGATAGAAATACAAGGATATGCTGCCATATGATCTCATCATCTTGGAACTGGGAGAAGCACAGAAGCTTTTGCTGTTGCTGGAATATTTCCTTCTTCTATGCTACTTCCCATCTCCAAAATTGTTATAATAGTACACACTTTTGAAGGCCATCTACTCAACCTAATGGCATTGTCAATCAGACTGGATAAATTAGGCAGCTGAGGACAGACTGCCACATGACATCTCCGGTCAATTTTACAGTCCAACAGACAGGTTACATCTTTTTCAGAGTTTTCTCACGGTGTGATTTTCAGTGAATCCCTCTGGCTTCTAATTTCCATCTGCTCAGATCAGCTGTTGCTATAAAAACAGGTCCACAGGGGAAGTCTCCAATGCAAATGCCTATATAATTGCCATTCCTGACACTTACATAAAGCCTATCTATCCATCTGATAAATCTACAGCCATAAAGATAACAGTCAAAATAAAGGAAAAAATAATCCAGTTGGGAAAAAAAGTTAAAAAGATATCAAAAATAAATCACCAAATTTATAGTCATTTCTACTTTATTAATTTCCATTTTTTATGGTATGCCTGCCATGAAACTCACTAAGCGGGATCACAATCTGTCTCTTTTCAGAATGAAATTTTACAAACCTAAAGATATCCAGTTTAGACCCATAGTAACAAATCAAATCTGAGGCAAAAACTTCTGTTTTCAGCAATGGTGATGTAAGTAAGCACTCTGTCAATAAATTCAAGCTGAAAAGATGGTTAGTTGAATGACAACTAAATAACATTTCAAGCAAACTTTTTCCTATGTCTAGATAGCAATGCAGAACATATTGCACCAAAATATTTTAGGGAGTCTAACTAGAAGCAAATCTTTATGCTGTATATCTGACTATTTTTCCTGTACCACTAAATTGTTTGTGCAGACATATATTAACATAAATATGAGATACTTCAAGCATGAAATAAAATATGCAAAGGAGCCACTGAACAAAGCATTTGCAACTAGAAGATGTGAGGGAAGACAGATAAAACCAGCAATTAGATAAAGTGGAGATTTTCCTAAAATAGATATTCAGGTCAAACACTTTCAATAATGTGGCCATTTGTGCATCCAGACTACTGGAATTTCAACATTCAAATCAACCTGGCTGCACAAGGTGTTTAGATATGGAAGAGCTGTAGGTCAAAAAAGAAATTAATATCCTTGAGATCTCTGGACAATAATCAAAAATACTTCTTTGCTCAGGAAGCTTATTCATGCCTATCCAGGAACAGTCAACGTGATCTATAGCTGAAAGGGTGAATTCAATGTTATTTCATATCAAACCATTATCTGAAAGCCCTGTAGGTTTCCTGAAATAGATATTTCAGGAGAAATACTGTCTGTGTTCTGCCTCTATCAGCAGGGTATATATATTTAATTTTATTTTGCAGCAATTGCACAAGATACCATGGCCATAGAGTGTCCCGCTTACCTGCAAGGCTGTTTTTCCAGGACCCACTCCAGTGCCATTTGTAACTACTCAGAAAGGTCCTTGTACAACCCATAGAATGGTGAACCAGATCCTTGAATTGAAGCTAACTTAACATTGCCATTAGGCTTTCAACATAAAAGAAAATAAATTTTCCAGGCATTTCTGCTTCTGAACTCCTTAGCAGTATATTCAATATCAACAGTTTGGAATTTTCACCATCCATCAGGTGGAGAGATAGTCCTTGAAGTGATTTTCCTGCTACCTTGTCTTACATGTATATTTGAGAAAAATACATAGTTAGGTAATGCTCTTCTGTCCTGGAATCTTATTTCAAAATTCAAGGAAACTCATTTGCCATAGCATTTAATAAAACAAACAGTTGCTTATATCCAGTTGCATATATAGTGGTATGTGCAATGAATATAAAAATATGGGAAAAAAAATTTCATTAAAGCCCCTCCATTTATTACATCAACAATTTACCTCAGGAATACTTGAATTTTACTAATATCCATGTTCTCATTGTGAAAAGAAACTTTGGATCTTGCAGGCAAGATGTACATTTGGCAGCGAGAGTAATCAATGGCAGGTGTAGAGTTCCTTTGAGAGTAATATCTTGCCTTTCACTGGGAGTTCTGAAAATAAGAACATTTGCAGCATGAACCGCATTTAAGGGGCTCTGTATGAGAATCCCTCTGTGAAATTTAAGGCCTATGATACAGAGGAAATAAAGTCGACGGTTTCTGACCTTAAAATGTACAAAACTCCAGAAAGTCACATTGGAGACCCTCCTTACAGTCATTGAGTTTTAACCTGATTAAAATTCCAGTTCTCCAGGAAAAAGATTTCTTGACTTTCTGTTGAAAATCCAACCTTTGTGATAACTGGTATTTAAATATTCTGACGGTGTCAGTTTTCAGGCCATTTTTTCTGCTAAGTCTGCAAAGAAAAAGAAAGAAGATTTTACTACAGCAAGGCCATGATCCATGCACTTAATATCTTTATTGTGTGCAAGTACATTAGCAGTTTATTTTGAATCAGAAGTGTGTTTTAAAGTGATTCTCCCAACCATCCTCATTTTACTCACTTGGCTTACATCTCAGAGTAGTCTTTGACTGCATGCAGTAGATATCTTCTGGGTGAAATTAAACTGAAATACTCGCCAGAAGTGCCACAAATAACCAAAGACTTGATTAAGTTAATGTAAAGCCCAATGAATGACCGTGTATGTCAACAGGACTCCACAGATCCACCCCAATGAGCTGGAATTTTTATTGTGTAGGGTAATTCTGGGTACAAATTCTTTGATGTGCAATCTGTAGGCCAGGAGCTTAGGAAGGCTGCCTCTCTGACACAAGGTGACTCATCTTCTCCCTTGAAGCTCTCCACTGCTCCCAACATACAGGACCAAATTTTCAGGACCTGTCCTGTACACTATCTGCCTAGAAAACACTAATGAATTCCTGTGTCAAATATATTTTTGCTTTAATCTTCAATTACTTCCAAAGCTCAGATCTGAGGTCTCTTGGGCAGACTGTGTAGATGGTTTAGTGCATACTGAAGAGTTATTTATTTATTTACCTGATTTAGTGCATATTGAAGAGTTCTACTTTGACATATTTTGCTACAACCCTCACACCATGCTCTGAATAGCAGCTTTCTAGAGCCTGCTCATCTAAGCAAGTAGTACTTTAAAAGGGTCAAGGATAACGGAGAACAGGCAGGTGTATACACAACCCAGTAAAGAGCAAAGCAGAGGCTAGCTGAAGAAAACTGTGTTTTTTGGTTTTTTTTAATGAACGTTTGTTGTCAACTGCAATTAAACATATATCATAAGTTTAATTATTTATCTGGATTGGACTCACACATCCTGTGATATCTCTGAGTGGGCAGTAGTAGCCAGGCAGTATCACTTAGAATCTTAGTCCTTCAATAACAGGATTCCTTTTAGGTTCTTTTGTACTTGTACAGAGATATCCTAAAACCTTACAATATTTATGTTATTGCTGGATGGGGACAATCAATTTATTATTTCTTTTCTTTCTGTCTTTCCAAGCAGGTGAGAGACAAATAAATGTCTTAAAATGTGTGAAACACAGGTGTGGCCTTACTCCCTGTGCTCAGTAATGTTAAATAGCTACAGATATAATGTTAATCTCTCCATCAGATTTTTAATCACAAAACTACAGAGCACTTCCAGTGCCTCTCTGGAAGACAAAGCTATTCTTTGCTTTGCCTATGATTTCACCTCCTTTTATATATACAGTTCAGGCATGAGAAAATAACAATTTTCTCCTTGAATGTCTAAAAGTGCACTCAGCTCACCAGATAAATAAATCCTTTCCCTGTTTACCCTTCACCTCCCAAATTACTCTGCATATATACAACTCCATGACTAGGAAGTGGTAACCTTGGACCTACCAAAACCTCACAGCAAGAGAAGAAAGGAGAGGAGGATGTACCAAACAGCAAATACTGTAGTGTGATAGAAGTCTAATATTTTCTAAACTCCAGTCCCAAGGGCCCACAGTTAATGAATATCATGTAGCATTATTTAGCTCTTATTGTATGCATGAACTGCTGATACCCTTGTTCCCTGGGGACACCAGACACATACCAGCTCTGTCCTTCCTCCTCCCCACAAGCGTTTTCAAATATCTTCTCTACCGCTCAGGTCTTTATAAAAAAAAATTTTGTTTGTTTTGTTTTGTTTTGTTTTTTGCTTTATATCAAGACATAATCTTGGGGAAGGTCATTCCTTCCCTATCATGCAAGCATGCAAGCAGCTTCTTAAATGTTTTTATACCCTTCAAAGGGACAAAACATTTTTTTAATTTTCATATTAGCTTTTTTGTAGAGAAGCCTTTGCACATTTCCTTTTTCACACTAGGTGAAAAATGTCCCTAGGCATCTGAAGGTGAGGTAAAAAACTAATTCCTACCCACTCTGATTAACTTGTTTTGAAAAGCAGTTTTAGCAGATATCCCCTCTGGAAAAAAAATCCTTAATTGCTTCCTGAAGGCAGAATGCCCATGACTAGTACTTGACATTATTAGGGAAATATTTTACTGTGATTTTTGGTATTGTGCACACACTTTATTACTTACAGAGAAGCAAATATCTGTGCTCTTATTCATAATTTCCTGAAGTTTAATAATTAATATGGAAAGATACACTCAATTGTCAATTAGCTGCATTTTCATGAGGTTCTTAAGTAATAAAAATTGCATTCTGGCACGTGTCTAAAAATCCCCTAACTATGCAGGCCTTCTATCTCCAGAAGATGAGAGATACTATACTCAGGAAGAATGTCACATATGTGTAATGCAAATTTAGGGAATAAAAGCCCCACCAGCTGATAGGAATTGTACAAAGTCAAGTGATTTCTAAGCACAGACAGCAAAGAAGGAAGCACCAATAACAAAATTTCGCTGTCTAAAGTCCCTAACTTCCTGACCACTTACTGTTCCTAGCAACTGGCAGTCAGCCCAAGAAAACAGACATCACCAGGTCTCTGATTCTTCTATAAGTAGGAGTTAAACAGCAAAACTCGACACTTCACTGAACACCTTCAGATGTAACAATGAATTGCAGAGGACTTCACAGTAATTTTCTTCTCTTTCTGATTTAGAAACAGTCTGGGGTTTTTTTTCTATCTATACAAGAACAAAACAGGGTAAATTACAGCAACAACATAAACGTCTTGCGACTTTTAAGGTCAGTACCTCCAGTTATCTTTTTAAACGGTGCCTAGGTAGAAGGACACGCTATGATCTACTGGTTCATTAAACTGTGATGAACTAAACCCACTGGATATAACCAGTGGGATGTAGTCTACTCTGCAGATATATATGCCATGTGCAGTAAAAGGCTGCACTAATAATGGAACCACAGAATAAGAATGGATGGGTTAGAAGGGACCTTAAAGTTCATCTAATTCCAATCTCCCTGCTATCATCCCTTCCAATCTCCCCAGGCATACCTTTCACTAGACCAGGTTATTCAGAGAACTATGACCTTGTGTTGGACCTATGTTGTTTTCAGCAAGCATTTAGAGCAATGAGTATATGCCAGAGGTGTGCAGTGTGCTCAGGTGGCCGAGAAGGCAAATGACATCCTGGCCTGTATCAG
>WAAG01037217.1:0-21380 GCA_013390105.1 Tichodroma muraria | reverse complement strand
CTTTGACGAACAGCCACCACCATCTTCCTCCAGTGGCATGATCAGACATTTTGATGTCTGACTGTAGCACAGCCTGATGTTGGGACGTACAGGGGATACAAGCTCCAAGCTGCTATGAGCTAATTGCTCATCTCCTTTAGCTCAGGCAGCAGAGGCCTCCACTAGGCAGCCAGGGTGCAGCCAAGCGTTATACTTTCAGCATATGGACTATTTAAATTCCTAGCAAAAAGAGCAGTTTAAACCACTTGGTGCTCGGGTAGGATTTCTGCCATCTGGTACCCTGTATCTTCTGCTGGCAGAAGCTGAGGTTGGATGCAGCTCTAGGATAGCAATTTTAGTGTCATTTCCATACAAATGGTTTGTGACTGGTGAGTTCAGGGACAGGCCCATCAGAAAGCATTTGCCTTGCAAACATTTCTCCTGCCTATTGCTGCATATTGAGACTCCAAAGGAAATACATGACCTTCTCAAGAACTTGCTGGTGCATCCACAATGTGGACCTGGAAGGGATGTGCCAAAGATCTTGATGATTATTTTGTTCATTCTTGCTGAATATTGAATTAGGGATGATGCAAATATCCCTTCTCTCTCCTCACAACCAGTGAGAGCTGACAGGATGTTACTATCTGGTCACTGCTGGTGTTCAGGGCTTAGAAGCAGACTCAGACCTCAGCTCATTTTGTAATGACTGCCAAGAAATAGGCCTTTAATATGACCATGAAATCACACAGGAAACATCATAGCTGACATTTCTCTGACTAGCAGTCGAAACCCCTATTTCATAATAGAAGCTCCTGCCTTCTCTAAAGCCCCTGAACGTGGTCCAAATCCACCCCCAGACAGACACTCTGCTTGACATGAACTTGAACCCCAGCACATGTGCTCAGCAGACACACATTCATGTTTTTGGGGTCCTTCTTGAGCAAAGCACTTTAATTCTTTAGGTCTACAGGAGAATGATAATCTTGGCCTCCCAATGCCAGTGGATCTACCCGTGTAAACTGATTCTCAAATAATTTGCCCAGGTAAAATTGAACTTATAATTCTTCCTTTATTTAAACTGAAAAGTATATACATCATTCCTTCTTCCCCAGTGCAGAAAGGATCTCTATATAAGACTGATATTACTTGCTGCATAAAAACAGCATTTCCCAGGAATTATCTTGAGGATGCCAGGTGACCATGTGCTGTCTCACACAAAAGAGGGCAGTGTTATGCTCTGCTCTGCTTTACAAGTACCGTATTTCCTCCTTCAGACACATCTAGTGTCTCAAAGAAACACATTCTCGAGTGATGTTTGTCTAAAAGCTGCTCTGTGGATGGCTACATATACTTCTGAGGGCAATTCTGATATTATGTCCCTCATCAGCTGAATGAGGTGCACCACTTCTTATGGGATATTCACCCTTATGCCACAATTAAATTCATCCTGCTCAAAATGCAGATTGTTCCAATGTCTAACATTAACTCAGTAAGTGCTGAACTCAAGTTATCATGATTCAACCAAAGTTCATTCTGCATCAGTACCTCTTTCTGGATGTCCAATGTTATCCATTAAATGACCTGATGGACTTGGATTTTCTGTCAGGGAGATGGTGTAAAACTAATTTCTGGAATCTGTTTTAACCACAGAACTTGGTAGAGGGCCAATGTGACAAAGCACTCATTATTTAATGATTGTTGCTTTAGCTGTTCAGAAACCAGAGGTGGCATTTATCCTACTGTCTAAAACTTTATGCACCCTAAAGTGAAGTTTTAAGTCAGAGTCAGCTGGTTAGGCTGACAGAATGCCCAGTGTGGGGGCAACCCGTGGGGAGTGGGACACAACACTCTAAGGAGGGTATTTAACTTGAGAAGGACTTGTGTCCACGTCAGGATGAGCAGCTTCTCTCCAGAGACCAGATGGTCACTGTTTTGGTCTTGATGCCTGACTCATGGACTGAATTGGATGGAGTTTGAGTGGGTGCAGTAAATGCCACTTCCAGCTGCTAACATCTTCCTACAGAACTCTCCCCTCTACCTTTGGTTTCAGAGGTAGAGTCCAGTGTCAGGGCACATCTGCACACTGCAACCCAAGGAACCCCAGCCTGTTGAAGGATTTTTCAGTGCAGGTGGACAAAGAGGACTGCTGGGTGAGATGCCTGTAACATTCTCACAGCGAATGATGCACCAACAAGCATCCCCCATGCTTCTGTTAACATCTTTCACTTATCCTAATATCTATACAGTTATTAAAGGCTCCAGGGGCTTGTATTTTTTATTAACAGATATGAGAGAAAGGAGCCTTTGTTCAAGAGCTAAAACATCCAGGTAAGTCCTGAAGGACCTTTGATGTTTATGCCTGCAAGAAGTTTTCCACCAGAGGTAGCTGAACAACAAAATTGACACAGATAATATTGTCAAAAATAGAGAGGTGGGAAGAAAATAGGGCCCTAAAAACAACATCTTTCATGATTCTTTACATGGAAACCCTAAGCAAGTGGCAAAAAGTGCAGAAATTATTTTTTCCCCTCCAACTTTTATATCCTGTGTAATGCATGGCATTAAGCTGGCACCAAAACAACCACAGATATATCTGCATCACTTACCTGCAGCAAGATATCAGTGCATCTATAGTAAGAAAGCAGTAAGGTCTGAACTTTCCATTGATCCATCCACTAGGCTTTTCTGTTTACTTTCTCAACTTCTGCTGCCTTTCCACTGAAGTACAGCAGTATCACTTCTATAATTCTCCGAGGAGATGTGAGATAAATACACAGCTAATTTAAGCAGCCTTACCATCCATTTGGAGCAGATGAAAGTTTCCTGCCAGCTGGAAGGTGTTTACTGTAACCCCCTGTCCACTCTGTCTTTCTTTCTACCCTTCAGAAGCTGCCAGCGCAGGAGAGTGAGGTGCTGAGAGGGTTTTAGCAAGACATCTGGCACAGTCCTTGTGTGACATGCTGGATCATGGATGGACCTGTACTTTGGGTGGAAGGTGAAATAAGAGCAGCTGTGGGTCCATAGGCACCTAATGTGTACTTTAAACCAACTGTTTGTCTACTCTTTTCCAACAAATTTCTTGATTTGTGGTTTACGCAGATTTTAAAAATCACATTAAGGGTCCCTAGACGCTTTTCTTCTTTTCTGTGATGAGCCTAAGTAAAATAAATGAAATCATGCTCAAGCCTCCCCACCTCACATCCTTTCATTTGAATGACCTTAGGTATCTTCCTTCATCTTCAAATATCCTGGAATAATGTGTTATTCTGACATGAATCTTGTTGTATTTGGTGTTTTCCCTTAGAACTCAAGCTACTGGAGAATCCCAGGCTCCATTGAAAATATTTTTGAAGTGGATAAGTGCTTTTGGAGAACAGCTTGAATGCACAACTTGAATGCAAGCTATGAGATCAACAGACAGCTCTCAAAGTGAAGTCACAGCTTTTAGCTATTAAGATGCACTTTCCAGCAGTTTCTTCACTTGTGAACACTCACTCTTGGATCAGCTGTAACTTTACCCCATGCTTCGAAAAGCTGCTCTGCCCCCTTACTCCCACCCCAGCATTCAATGGGCACACGCAGACCTTCCTCTGGGCTTTGCCAAGGGAGCTGCCAGCTCCAAACTCAAGCCACAAGGATGAGAAGACAACTGAGGACAAAGGAGAACATTTTTGCTCGGCACTGACAATGTCCAGCTAATTCACTGGTGCTGGAGCAGCCTGTGAGAGCTGTAGTGTAACCTGGGAACAGCATTTGTGTTGCTAATAATAAAAGATTTTTTTGTGGACTGGGTAATGACATGGGTCTGTCAACTCCCACGCTCGAAGTGTTGGGGTGGGGAACAGCCCCTTGGCTTTCCAGAATAATTTGGAAAGGCAGCTTCTTATCTGTGGTAGGTAACAGCCTTCTATAGAAGATTTTAAGAAGTTTGTAAGGGAGGAGGTGACAGAAGTCCTTGCTTAAGGAAATCAGGGAATTTGACCCAAGACCAGCGTCAGTTTTGGTCCATAAGTTATCATAGTATCCCTTGTATAAGAAAGTTTGTGGGTGCAAACAAAGGTGTTATCAGAACATTTCTGACAATGAAGTTTTCTCTTCTAGAAATCAATATGTTTCTTCCACCTGGATTTAACAGGGAAAGAAAGATCCCAGCCTGAATTGTGGTTCGCTTGCGGCTACACTCTCTGAGTTCAGGTTCCCTATTAAATCCTACATGTTCATAGCCGTTTCTGTGGAGCTTTGCTGACTTTACTCTCCAAGGCCTTCCATTCAACCTCGATTTATTCTGCAGGAGCACACAGCAGGCTTGCTGCTTTTCCACTGGTGCTTATTTCTGAAAAATACAGCTGCTCTACTTGGCCTTGACAGCAAGCTTATTACTGGGTTGTGGTGCTAGGTTTGGTGGGTTTGTGGGTTTGTTTTGATTTTTTTCCCCCCTCATCTTTTCTATCTTTTCTCCTTCTTTCTCCCTCTGTCAGAGTGACAGTCACCATCTCAGGGATCTGGCACAAAAGGCTGGAGCAGCATGATGTGGCTGATACAGGCAAGAAGCCAGAACATTTTGTGTAGGTTAACTGTCCTCCTAGGCAGAGAGCCTCCCTCAGCTCAGACATATGCCAGCAGCCAGCCATTCTTCTGCTCCTCCTCCCCTCCCCAGATATTCCTCCCACCTCCCACTCAGACTTTCATGTTCAGCCCAAGTTGATTAAAATGTTGCTGTCATTAAAAAAAAATAATAAAAAAAAAAAAAAAAAAAAAAAGGGGGGTGGGTGATGGTAGTGATCGGGAAATTTCATTGCAGCTGCTGCTTGACTGTTGGCAAGTTGCTTTTAATCTCTCCATGACAGTAAGCAGCAGTGTGCTTTGGCTTTCCTTTCCTCACTGCTGAAGGGCTCCTGCATGCATCTCTTCCACGCCAGAGACATCCAGAGGAGCCTGCTCGTGATGGAGAGCGTGACAACTGCCAGTATCCTCCCCCACTTCCTCCTACCAGTTGCCCATGGCTGGCATGTGGGGCACAATGTCGTGGTCCCCCAGGACAGCCTGGCCCAGGGACACTGGAGCAAATCACGGTGTGATGAGCCAAGACATCACAGCCCTACGCGGGCTGCCTGGCAGGGGAAGATGAGGTGGTGATGTCCTACCTGTTTCTGCAATCACCAAGGCAAAAATGTATGTGAAAGGCTGTCACCTCCCTCCCATGCCATTTCTAATGAACTGAGGTGGACACATGCAATGCCTGCGGTCAGGAACAGCCCTGAGCTCTGAGCAGAGCTTTCGGGAGAATGTGGACTTGAACTCAGATGTGGACCACACAGCTGACACACATCCTTGGAGCAGGCCAAGCCCTAAACACAGGTGTGTATCACATGTTCACCGTTCCTGGGGCCTGCAGAACTCAGCTTGAGGCTCACAGCCTGAGACATCTGCTCTTGTGTTGTTAAAATGAACACAAGAAAGAGTCTGTTCTCCGCTCAGTAGTGTGTGTGAGCAGCTAGAGACCTCCAAAGGGTGCACACAAGGGAAGGGCCTTGCTGGGAGAGTACCATTGCTTTCACAGCAAAATATTATGCTTTACAAATAACATCAACAACAAAAAATTCCCCAAAAAAGCAATGAGAAGAAAAAAAAATTAAAAAAGAAAGAATACCATGAGCATGTTAGACCACCTTCCCAAATCTCCAAACACTTTCCCCCTCCTTGTCCCTCTTTTCTGTTTCTCAATCTTGCTTTTGTGCTGTCTCCATGGCCCTGGTTCTTTTCACGTTGAAGGCTTGATAAGGTTTGGTTTCATAAGGCAGGGAAGCACTGGTATACTCAAAAAAAAATTTATTGAATGTTCTTTCAGTCAGCCCTCCACAATTTAAAAGGCTCAAAAAATATTACACAAAAGCACACATTGAGTTGAGAAGTCATATGATAACTCTTAAATCCTTGGTTTTGTTTCTACTTCTACAGCTCAGGGCACAGAATAACCACATTTAAGTCATTACAGGATTTAAGCTTGGTACGTTATATATGGTGACCCATATTTTCAAAAATCAATGGAAGAATTAAGGTTCTTTACTTTAGGTGTCTCAAATGGAGATGCATTATATTAGACCAGGCATCTAAAAAGAGAAAAAAGTAATTTATTGAAAGATAATTGGCTAATTAATAAGCAAAGCTGATTAGTTTTTCCATAATTAGTTTAGCCACTTAGTTTCTGGAACAAGACTAAGAAAACTTTTGCTATTTCTTCATTAATCTGGTAATAAAACATAAGTTCAAATGTATCTGTTGAATGACTTGTCGTCTTAAAGATGAACTTCTGAAGTTTTCAATCCATGGTAATTCCTCTTATTTCAGTATTGATTCCTATCGTCCATCAAAATGACAATCTATTTGAAGTTTCAAGGGTAAAATCAGATGAGAAATTTCTCCTGGTAAAAACAAGTTTATTTTACTTTCAACTTCCAAAACAAAATTGAAGACCTACTAAAAAACAAGAAAATGAAGCAGACTTTATTATAAAATACTTTTTAATGCAATGTTCTTACATCTTGGAAGCAATTTTTCTTCAATTATTTTTCAAAAAAGGTATTGTCAACCTGTGCTGGAAAAGGGGTTTTTTGATACAGCAGGTCTTTCCAGGCAAGAAAGGTTACTTCGGGCAAGACTAGGCTGGCTAAAACTGCATGTGTGCAGGCAGAGATGGGCAGGTACCTCTTGACTAACAGGAGTCAGGCCAAACTCTGCCCTCATAGCATCTAAAGGCACAGATACGTACAATCACAGGAAAAATACTTAATGCAATTACCAGCAGACCCGTTCCATCAGCGAGCATGTTGATGCTGGAATTATCCAAATGAGTGCCTGATGAAAGGATATTTTTGTTCAAAGCACATTTGCCTAGCTCACTAATCTCTGCAGATATCCTGTTGGGAGATCCTTTGAATCCAATACCTGATAAATGAATTTGGCTAGTGAATAAGCATCCCACAAGCCTATTACTGAAATATTATGCACCTGTTACAAGAATGCTCCCATGCATTAATTTTCATGCAGTACCGTCCTTCTTTAAAAATGCATTTTGATGGAGTGTGAGAAGCTGTTACTGAAACTAGTGTTACCTTGAGCTCAGGGTTACAACCCCATGCTTGGATGCATCTTGAGAAAAGCCTGCCTGCCATGGGTCAGGCTCTCCGCGTGTCCCTCTTCCCAGGGCAGCAGAAGCCTGCTGGAGACAACAGCCCTGCCCTAAACCAGGACAGACGGATTCGCGAGTTCAGTTGCCCACATGCGAGGTCTGTGTCAATTTAGTTTATCCTTTGTGTGGAACTCTGGCAAAGGGAAATGCTGCAAGGTTACGGAGCAAGGTTATTGCTTGGTGGTGGAGGGTCATTACAGGTACTACTTAGGATTTTCTCTCCTGGTTGTGAAGTATTCTGTAATCTTCACTGTGGAAAACGGTAAGCATCGTGAATGCTTTTAAATGAATAAATACCCACCTTGCTGACAAGGACTTCAGCAAATAGGCATCAGATTATTGGCAATGAATTTTATGACTTTGACTTTAGCAACTGTGCTTCATGGCTGCTTTGATCAGACAATTGATATTCTGGAGAGGTTTCCTCTGTGTGGAGAGAAGCTTAAGCAGAGGACTCTGCACAGGACTGGTGAAGGAGAAAGAGTGAAAATTCCCTGAGCATGCCAGAGGGGAAGGCTCACAAAGACACACCATGTTGGATAATGGTGGGGAAGTGCTGGACAGACTTTCCAGATCATTGTTCTATTAAATGGGTTCACTGGCAGAGATGTTTCTATGCCATGGTTAGTAGCATTCGTGGAAGGTCACCTCTACATTTGTAAAAGTGAACATCAGTTTTTCAAGGCACATACTAAAAGTCAGTTGTTTAATCAAAGAAGAACACTAATTCCAGTACCCTGTCCACTGAAAAACTAAAAGCCAAACCTTACATTTCAAGCCACATAGGGGTCAACTACATGCAGAGAAATAATTTGCTATCTAGCAGCTGAATGCAATAAAACTGCAAACTTTTCACAGATAATTTGCAAAAGAAAGAGAGGCTAAATTAATTGAATAAATTATTTCCTATGAATCATTCACTGTGCTCTAATTAAGAGGAGCTTGTGTACTCAGCTCCTTCTGCAGTATCTCCATGGCTGCCCCTAAGGGTCAGAGTCCCTGAGAAATCCATAATTTTACTTTCAAATGTGTTTTCATTAAGTTATAGTTGGAAACAACAACAAAAAAGATACTCTGAGGAAGAAAGGAGGAGAAATCATCAAGGGGACTTAGTAGCGGTTGAACTTCAATTAGGGATGGCATCCCAATCCTTCACAGAAATATTTGGGTGCTTATCTGGACTGCTCACACCACCTGGATGAAGGGCTTCTCAAAATCTCCCCCTATCCAAATGCCACAGTTCCCCTATTTAATCCTCCTTTGGACCCTACAACCTCACAGTTAGCCTGCACACTGACATCTCCCAGGATTGCTGCAAACATTATTAGCCTGTACATTAGAACAGTTGCCAGGAAATTAGACGGGCAGGCACAGATTAGCTGGCAGTGGAGGGACGGGGAAATAAGGGAACATTAGTTCCCTCATGGGTACCAGCAGATGAGTGCCTGCTTATGCGGCATGTAACACACTCATTGTCATGCAGCACCTTCCCTGTCCCCTCTTCCAGTGAGGTGAGAGAAGCCTCTGCCCTGATGCCATCATTGTAAAGGTTTTTGATTCAGGAGGGTTTGTTTGCTGTGGTTCATTTTTTTTTTTTTCTTTGTTTTTGGTTTTTTTTAATGGTTGAATTTAATATGGGAATCTCTGACATTACAATATTTTTGCTTTACTGTAAAATAAAGTGTGTAATTCTCTGGGGTGGTGGACTCCAGAGGGTGGCAGTGGAGAAGTGGACAACCCAGTTCCTTTACTGGAAATGACACTCTTCCCTGCAAGCAAACCCCTGTACCATCCAGAGGATTTTTGTCAGTGAATAATGAGAGAAGGGGGAAGAAGAGGGAAGCAGAGTGACTGGCCAAACCCACTGATCCTCAGTCAGGAAAAAGAAGCAACATCAAAGTATTAAGCCAAGATCTTTCAAAGATATCAAAGAACACTTTGCTCTGAACTCAGGTTAGTAAACATTTGGGAATTTTCAGGGTTTTGCGCATTCTCCATCCTTACCACATACTTCAAAATTTCTCTCTTGACCTATTAATGACTTCTATTGCATTCAGTGCCCCAGGGCCCTAACCCACATCAGAGCCCACTGCACTGGGCACCTGGCAACAGAGACTGCCCTGAAGAGCTCACATTGTAATTAGGCAAGGCAGAAGGAGGGTGGGAAAGGGAATAGCAGTGCCAGGAAGGGCTGGGGTCTCAGCAAGGCGGCTGCTCCTCTGACGCGCTACAGGAGAAGCGGAGAGTGGGTCTCCTGGGACAGTGTGAACTGTCCTCCTCTGCCAAATCTGCACTCACACTTAACTTGGGCGCTGCTCCATATTAAACGCTGGTAGCAGTTAAGTCCTCCCTCAGCAGAAAGAAGCACCATACAACATCCTTCCCCTGCCTGCCCTGAGGAAAAGGCAGCTGTGCCGTTCTGCACCTGACCACAGACAGGCAGGATACTTGCAGGAACCTGAGTTTTTTGTTGTTTTTCAGCATGCTGGAGTTTCTACTCTGTCTGTTGGTAGGAAGTCTGAGAGAAGATTTTAAGGAAAAAAGAGCTCACACAGAGAGATCATTTCCTCTTATAAAAAGGACCCTGGGAACAAGACAAATGCTACAATAACTGGAGAGAAATAAAATTAAACCAAAATTATTTTCTCCTGAAAAATTTAAAGGATTATGTTCCTGGAAAAAGCCCCCTTTCTCTTTCCACAGTAGTCAAACAGAGGTCAGAGTAATTAATATTAAAGTATCCATGTAATAGGATGTGTAGAATCCAGTTACAAATACAGATTTTATAAAAGCATCTTCTGAAAAAAGATGAAATTATTCAGAACCACTCTCTCAGAGAGTATAAATACACAATAATGTATAATCTGGGCAAGCTGTTGAAGGAGTATATTGGTAACAGAGCAATTATAAATAGCCCAGTTTGTTTTCTTGCTTCCTCTGGTATTGTTCTGTTTACTATGGAGATTTCTCATGCCTGTACAGGCACAAGAGAAGAATTGGGCTGTATGTTTTGCAGCAAATACATAAACATACAGGCAAAGCAGGTGTAAGTTTGATCACTGACTCTCTTCTGGCTGTACTTTGTGTAACTCTTGTCTCATTCTGAATTGTGAGCCCTCTGTACTCAGTGCCACACAAACACACAGGGTAACCTGCTTCTTTATTTACCTTGAAGTTTGGTGGGGGGTTGGTTTGGTCTTGTTTTTTTAACCAAAAAGGCATATAGTGACTCATCATGGAACCCAAAATTTCCCCTTTTCAAGTAGATTTAAAAAGTTGATATGTGTATGCAGATACATTTCCAAAATGGAAGAAAAAATTGGGGGAACCAAGAAAGCTTGGACCTACTACCCCAAATGGTGGCTTTAGAGCATGGTCTGTCTGAGCTCTTTGCTTTGTAAATAACATTTAATCCATATATTTTCTTTTGCTTAGGTATATTCCTATATTCCCAGATCTTTGCTTTCCCCCAGGCTGATTGGTGCTGATATTGACATTCATATTCTTGAGAATAACACCATAACAGGTACTATTCTGCTTGATTCAAGAGATGTAGGAGAGTCATGCCCTGAATCTGTCAGAGGGCATCTTTATACATTAATGTTTTCCCTTGAAAACTGAAGTAGAAGCTGCAAAGATTGAAATCCAGGTGTAAGTAGGAATGTCTTGACTCTCATTACAAATAACACTTAGAGGATTACTCAAGATGGAGAACTGCTCAAGAGGCAGAGAGGGGGATCTGAGCTTCTGAAGTCCCAGGCTTGGTGGTCCTCTGTTATTGTAAATGATACTGCTACACTCCAAGTATTCCTTCAAGCTGCACAAAGGTGCACTGAACGTTGGACAGAAGCCTGATTTAAGACACTTTTCAGATAGCAAACCTGATAATCACCTAAAGCTTCCCAAAACAAAGGTTTAAAACTCCTACGTTTTACCCTCTCATATTGGTTTTCTGTTTCTTGTAGTAGTAAGTACTGTCCTGTTCTATGTATTATCCATGAGCTCTTAATCTGGGATCAAAAGCTAAAATTATGCTACAAGGAAATGTTTTTATTCTCTTTACAACTGTTCTTCTTTTTCTCTGTCATGCAATTAAATGCAAGAACCATGGAAATATTTCTATTTCACTTTTGCTTTTGAGAACTCAATCTGTGTGTATATGAAAGTAGCTTTTCATACAATTTACTGATAAATACTGAATTCAATTCAGTAAATCCTCTAGGAACCAGAGATGTTTTTAATACCTGCATATAGTCATATCATGTGCATAAGTGCTTTCTTTAGTGCAAGTGACCTAAACTTATCTAAGTACTTTCTCCAGTACTAATCACAATGTACAACATAAAAACAACAGCATCCATTATTCTAATGTTCTTCCTAACATAATAAAAAAAATTTTGTATATGCTTCTTCTCAGCTATGAAACAACCTCTTTCAACTGAAGTGCTGTTTATTACTTTCTTTCCAGAGCTAAATCATTTTTCTGGGCTTTGTAATTAAACCTGTGTTAAAAGGCTTTTGTGGTTGCCCACAAAGTATAATATTTAGTCTTCACAGACAGAGTTATGAAACTCAGCCTTGCTACATGCAGATGATTGAGGGGATATCCAAGTCAAAACTACTGTGACTGTATTAACAAGCTCCTCCTTGGACTGTTTTATCTCATTCTCTTGGTGAAAGTGTGGCTTTCATTATCCTACCTTTGATTTGTGTGACTTTGTACTCAGACATATAACATTTCCAATGCTGGCCACATTAAAAAAAAAAAAGAGAGGGACAAAAACAAAACCCAGAAAACAAAACCCTCCACATTACTAAGAAAGTCTGAAAAATACTTTTATATTTATAAATACTTCTTTCAGATTTATATAAAAAAACTTTTCATTTAGACTTCACAGACTCAGGCTAGGGGCAAAACTGGCTCTCCTACTTGGAAATGATGCAGAAGAGCAACTGGGATTAGGACTGTTCAGTACTTTCTTGCCTTCTTTACTATCCTGTTTTGTGATATTCATAAAGGTACATTTATCCCGTGATATCTTTGGCATCAAGAGCCAGGTCAAACAACACCCAAAAAATATTTGTTTTAAGTTTTTTCTTCGTTAAGAAAAACATATTTTCCACACAACAAAAATTAATGCCAAACGGTGCAATATTTGAGTTCTGGCAGCTGTGGCAGAGTTTCCATGTTGTGTGGCTACCAGCTCCAGGCTGCATGGGGTGGACACCATAGTGCATCTGGGTCCTTGCTGGCCTCAGAGCAGCACCAGCTATGTGACTTGCACTGCAGTCATTGGCAGGACTCCCAACTGCAGCCCTTCCCTTCCTTTTCAGCATCAATTTCCTTTAGCGTTTTGTATTTTTCCTGTCTTTTCGGGTGTTTTTCTCTGCCTTCCTGTTTCTGGTGCCCCAGGGCAAAAAGTTCAGCTCCTACCAGGCCTCTGCTAACAGTACTCTCCCCATCTTGCTTGTGCCCACCCCTCTCAAACTCACCCCCCAATAGTCCCACCAACCCCCCTCCTCATTTAGCACTCTTCCCAATCCAGAAACTACTGTAGAGAGGGAAGAACGATGGCAGAAGAGCAGTTTAGAAGTTGCCTTAAGATGATATCATCAGGTGCAACCCAAGAGCAGCAGAATGGCAAGAGTATGTGAAGCACTGCTTCAAACCTCACGGGAATGGCAAAGGACTGGCATTCAGGGCTACCGTGGGGCAGAGTCAGGCCAAAGGTCAAAGCCCTTTGCATCCCCAGGTGTACAGAGTCATCAGAGTACAAGAACTGTTTAATTTCCTACACCACTGGAGACACCTGGATAAAACAGGCTGCAAGTAAATTCTTCAGTTAGACATTTATGCAAGAGTTGGTGGAGCAGAAATGTTGCCAAAAAGACCTCAGACAATACTTAATAATTGTATCAAGTGTCACATGGAAATTACAGACAGAAGTTAATGTTTAACTAAGAATTCAACAAATTTTATACCATCAGCAACTTCCAGCAACACAAATTGCACAGCACAAGCAAAAAATCACATTAAATCATCCACTTTCTTTTTCTCAGGTTGTCTTTTTTTCGCCTCTCCTCAATTAAGCAAGTAGAACGGCGAGCAATGTTGAATATACTGACATTCATCTACCTGGAAAAAGTATTTGAAATAAAGCATTAAAGTATAGAACTGCCTCTTAAAGCATCAAGAGACAACAGCAAGATCCTGCAAAACTAATTCCTAGCATAAGGAATATAAGTAGCTATGTAGCTGGAGAAGCAGTTGGTTCCAGATGCAAGTCTTACTTCATGAGAAGAAAACATCTGGAGCCTTACCAAAAATAGAAGGCATTTTTAAGTGTCAAAAACCAGAGCTGCCCTTAACATGTTGTGAATTCCAGTTCATAACAGAAACATATATATATATTCAGATACATTATATGATACAAAAGCAGGGTGTACTGCTGTTTATTTAAAATCCAAAGTTTACATATACGCTAATGAGTTGTGGACAGATTGATAGAAGAGGAATCAGAGCTGACATTCCTCACCTTGAATAAAGCTGATCCCTTCAGGCACAGAAAAACAAACAAAAGGGTCTTTTAGCTGAACCTTGCAACCAGCCCCGGGGGCTTCTGCCACTGACAGCCTCAGGAACACCCTGCATTCTGCAGGGACATGTTGTGCAAAGCCAGATGTGCAAGGAAGCCTCACTTAGGGACCACAGTAGTCCGGAAAGCCCTAACAAAGGTCTGCCCTACAAAAATGAAGGTCATTTTTTCCTAATGAGTAAAGCTTTTTATACTGACAAGGTTTATTCTTCCCAGCTGCTCTGCATTCTTGTATCACATATTCTTGTAGCATAACCCTGAGGGCTTTTTCCCCCCCATTTACCTGCAAAATAAAATTTCTGGGTCATTTCTTAAGAATATTTGCATCCCAGCTTTAACAGGGCTAAAGTCACTCATCCTTAGCTTGGTTTATTTACTTCTCGGCTTTGGTGTGGAAACAAATCCAGCAATCATCTTCTGCCCCAGTCGCCTTTTCCATGCAATGAAAGAATTGAACCATTTCTGAGAACTACTCTCTTTTCCCCCACTCCATATGAGCACCTTTTCCCCACTTCTATTTAATGTCTGCCTTGTTAATGTGATTATGTGAAACTGTGAAAGATAAACTTTATGGAAATACTTGACAATTGGCCAAACAGTACCGCTGATTCCCAGACGTGGAGAGGAAGGAACCCCATTAATGTACTTGCTAGACTGCACAGAAAGCATCTCTTTCATGGGCACACATGACATGCTAAGGAGATTAAAACAAGAGATGAAAATAAATGACAGGGAGCAGAGAAAACAAAGTAGATGGGGCCTGGGTGTCTCAGGGGGTGTATAATGGGATAGAGAGATTTTCACCTCGAGGTCAGCTGCCTGAATCCGATGCAGGCTCACAGCAGCAGAGCTCTCACAGCACCTCAGATGCCAGACTGGCACTAACTGATATGAAATAAGTTGTTAGCCTGGGTTTATTCCTGAAGGAATAATGGTAAGACCTCTCCATCAAGAAACATGGCCTCCCTGCTGCATTTCCTTCCTTACTTCCAGACAAGCCTGGCTGTGCCAGCTACTCAAAGGAGTCTAACCCCCATCCCTGTCACTCTATTTGGTGGGTGTGTCATTAAAAAGGGTGAGCACTAGCCAGGAAGTTTCTGAAAGATGAATCCAGAGCCAGTAACCACGTGGAATAGGGAGGGCATCCTTCCCATGCCAAAGCAAGGATTTGCTTTCAAACACCACATAGGGCCACACACTGCCAGAGCTGTCTGAAAAATAGAAATTCAGTATTTTTGGGAGAAGAAGGTGAAAAAAGTATGATTGGGAACTTTGTCACCTCCAAATTAGGAGCACAGAAATGTTGATAATTTCTTGTGGTGCAGAAAGTCTGAATTATATCACTTTGGACACTCAACTGAAGCTGAATATTACATGTTGAAAAGCTGAGGTAACACATATTTGTTCTGACCTTTTCAACCCAATTGTCCTTGCATTCACTCAGGAAAGCAAGAGTAAGTTCAGACATTTCTCGCAATAGCAGTATGTCATAGATTTCAGGAAAACATATTCAAATAAAAAATAACAATCTCATGCCAAAAAGTAACAAAGCAACCACTTTATTATTAGTTGTTCTTGAAGAAATATGTTGACAAATCACCACTTAAATTAAGATGAGACCAAACAGCTTTTTATTTCTGCATAGTGTGTATTTTTTCAAAAAGAAGAATGTTTTAGACGGGTTCTTTTCCCCAAACCAGTCTTTAATCCCATAATATGCCACAGCCCTTCTGCATGATACGTAACACAAGTCATTTTAGGTGAAATCCCAGCCCTGCCAAGGTCAGGCCTGGGAATTCATCTGTGGATTTCAGCATGGCCTGGATTCCTGTCTAAATCCGTGCATCGTAAATCCCTGGCTGTGAAGAAAGGATAATGGGATCTTCTGAAATGGACAGGGAGCTGCTACACAGCAATTAAGAAAAACAAACAGATGAACACTAAACTATGCTTTTAGATTATATTGCCTGTATGGGCTGGTAGTACCCATAGTGTTATAGGGAAAAAAGGCACATCCTTGCCACCACAGCTCTTTCTAGTCTAGGTGCATTTCAGTGGTAGAATAATATCTATCTCTGTACTGGTGAAGTGTCCACACCTACTGCCAAGAGGAACAGAGGAGCCATTTCTTTCACTGCAAATTTAGGGGGTGGACATGCAGGAGGAGCAGTCTCACCAGTGTACCAGCACCTGGCAGGCAGCAGATGTTGCCAGATTTTGGCCTAAAAGCATCTGGGTTTGGCTGAACATTGCCTGGCATCCTGGGTCATTGTAACAAGGTGAACCCTTAAAGTTATGAGCCAATGATTAAAGCAGCCAGACAGGAAAGACAAATAGCAAAGCAGGGACCTAGCAGGATTATAGAATAAGCATGTTCTTCTGGAGAGCTCAGCTGGGGGCTGCTTGCTGAGATGGTGGGGATTGAAGCCCTTCAGCAGATCCAGAGCATCCCTGGAGCGCTTGTCAGTGCCCCGCTAAGCCAATACAGGAGTAAACCACCTTTTGGCCTGGAAACCTTCCAAAGTGGAGTATTAGTTATTGTGGCAAAAGGGTAAAGCAGATGGCACGATCCCCTGTGAGTTTCACTCATGTACAGCTGCGGGGGCTGACTTAGACCAGCATTTTAACAACCACCACTGTAAATGACAGGGTGGCTGGCTTTGTAGGTGTTTGGATCTTGCTTTACTGGCACTCAGAAGAGCCCAAGAGGGAAAGAAAAGAAGAGATGGGTTTTTTTTGTCATTTGCAAGTTCTGTTATCCTACAATGGTTTTAGAAATGATCCATGTATATGTGACACAGATCAGAGAAAAAGTTGTATTGACATTAAGTAACTGTGGTGGGGTGTGCTCACGCATGTATAGGCAGACGTGTGTGTATGTACTCGACTCTATGTGTTTATATGTGCACACAAGCCTGAGCTGCGATGCTGCTTCTTTCTCCGACTCAGAGAACCATGTAAGTTGGAAAAAACCTTTCAGATTGTTGACTCCAACTGTTGATCCAGCACTGCCATGTCCCTAAATGGCACACGTACACGTCTCTTAAATACCTCCAAGGATGCTGGAGGTACCCAACCTCTTCAAGCACTTCCCTGGGCAGCCTGTTCCAATGCCTGACCGCTCTTTTTCTGAAGAAATTTTTCATAATACCCAATCTCATCCTCCCCTGGTGCAACCTGAGGCTGTTTCCTCATCCTGTCTCCTGATGCTTGGGATGAGAGACCAACTCTTACCTCATTACACCCTCCTTTCAGATTGTTGTAAAGAGTGATAAGGTCCCCTGTGAGCCTCCTTTTCTCCAGGCTAAACACCCCCAGTGCCCTCAGCTGCTCCTCATCAGACTTGTGCTCCAGACCCTTCCCAGCTCCATTGCCCTTCTCTTGAAACATTCCAGCCCCTCAGTGTCTTTGTTGTGGTGAGGAACCCAGAACTGAACACAGCATTTGAGGTGTGGCCTCACCAGTGCCAAGTACAGGGGACAACCATTGCCCTCCCTGGTCCTGCTGGCCACACTATTGCTGACACAGGATGCCATTGGCCTTCTTGGCCATCTGGACACATGCTGGCTCATGTAAACTGCTGTTGACCAACACACCAGTGTCCTTTTCCACTGGGCAGCTTTCCAGCACCTCTTCCCCAGTCCCGTAGCATTACGTGTTGTGATGCTAGGGCAGGACCTGGCACTGAGCCTCTTTGAGCTTCATACAACTGGCCTCGGCCCGCTGATCCATTCTTAATTTTAATTTGTTCAGGTATTGTAAGTCAGTTTGTTCAGGTATTATAAATCAGTCCAACAGAAACTAATTTTGTGTGTTGAAATTTTCCAGTATTTCAGGAAGTAAGTGTACTGACAGTGACCTCGAAATGCCTGAGCCACCAGAAGCTGCACATGGGACCTGGCCTCCCTGTAGCCATGTAGAGGCAACTTCTACTTCTTGGAGAGACAGCAGGACCCTTGTGACAGAAAGCTGACATTAAACACTACGATGTGCAAATCTTACCTATACCATGATCTAGCAGATGTAGTCAATTCCCACCATTGTTATGTCACTGGTGTTACCCGTGATGGAAAATTATGCAAAACAGAGCTCACTAAGATTTTCACTGGGTTTTGAAAAGGCTGTTTTATGTGTCACAGCTGCAATATTTGTAAAATTCTGTGGACTTTCCATGGAAAATTCCTTTGCGTTTTGTAGTTCTTTATTCAAAGAGGCACTGAAAAGGACTCAAGTCATTTGTATAAAATAAATCAAGTTTTCAACAGGTAACATTGTTTGATCATACAATGAAAAATTAAGCTGAAACCAGGCCCAATTTGTATCCATGTAAGCTTCCATGTGTCAGGAACAATTTTAGCAAGATGGTAAAAGCAACTACTTGTTTTACTTATGTGTTTTTGAGGACCTTGCTGTAAGAGATTTTAATCAAGATTCAATGTTTCTGAAGAGATCCTAACCCTATATAAGCAACGACAAGGATGGGATCGGTAGCTCCGTGCCCCCATCTAAGTTCACAGATCATAATCTAAAGCTGGCTGGAGATTGATGGTTCTGTTTCCCCTTAGCTTTCAAGGCCCTGAAGTTGGTTTTCCCCCTTCCTGGGAACAGAAATTAAATGGTTTAATTTTTTTAATGGAAACATAGCAGCATCAGAACAGCTTTTTGGGAGTCAAAATTTTCATCTTCTCATTCAGAAAAGGAGAAAGGACAAAGAGAAGGGTTGTGAGAAGCTGGATTCTTGTGCCCCTATGTCCACTTTCTTCATGTAATGCAAAGGGGAACATTGTGTTCCACAGCCATTACTCAAAGTTCCAGGTTATCAAGAAAGTTGCTTGCTGTCTTTGGTCTGTTTCTTTTCCTCCAGCCATTAAATGAGAAATTTTATCAAATCAAATTAATTGCAGGAACATTTCACTCAGCTGCATGTGTTTGGAGCTGCTTTGCTGTCAGCCCGCCCGGGATGATGAGATTATCCATGCTTATTAATATGATTCCATTTAACTCTGCTGCTGCTTGGTATTCTGAGACACAAAAAATTGTGCAGCAAAGGCTGTTTCTGGATGAAAAAAGGCCTCTCTTCCATAATGTTGTTTGCATACTCCTAGCTTTATAACTCTTCCTATGTGCATCTTAAGTGCAGGCCTAAACCCTTGCAGGAGTGGAGCCAAAATGTGCTGAATTCCTGTGCTGTCTGTGGATGTTGCTGACACACAACATGAGCCAGGCTAATGTGAGCAGTCTCAGCTGCTGTTCTCCATATCCCCACCTACCCCCTTGTTAAGACCCTGTGGACACAGAATCTCAACTCCTCTGGGCCTTTGCCACTTAGGAACTGAATCTCCAGGTCATCACCACGTGGGTAGTTTTTTTTCCCTTATTTGTGTGGTAACTTCAATCTGGTTCATTTCTTACTGTTTACTACTCAGAAATAGAGAAAAAAAGGCAATAATGTTTGCCTAGGAAATGAAATACTCTTGAAAACACGGTTCACATGGATTAGGAAACAAGGACAAGTTTCAAAACAGTACGTCTGGGGGCTGAACTTTCACATGTCGAGATCAGTCAGTGCTTCGCTCCCACTTCATCATCACATGTGTCATCACGAGACACCACATTTGCTGTGTGCCTCCAGCCTGCATCATGGTGCCAGTGCTGGCTTTTCCTTCAGAGGCATCCATCCTCAAATGGCACTAATACATCTCAGCTCCTGTTTGAGATGTGGTATGAAAAGATGGCATCTGGTACAGGATTATTCTGCACTATTTACATGCCAATAAGTGACGCTCAAGCCGTTTCCTGAGGATCTGGGACCAGCTGATGTCTCTTGCAGACTCCTAATTCCCCAGGGAAGAACTGTGCGAGTGCTTTTTCCCTTCTTTTTCTGTCATATGCTGCTCTTTACTGAGCTGGGAACAGGGTGTGGTTTGGCTGCCTCTAGCCCCTCAGAATTGATGCCAATTAATGCCCATTAATGCCAGTAACTGCATTCCTACAAACTCAATTTCATGTCTAATTTTAATAGAATCTACTTAAGATACAGTAAAGCCTTCAATTAGCCCAGTTACTTTTGGGAAGGCAATGGACACTAAGGATGCTTGTAAAGGCTGAAGAACAGCCCTTGTGGGAATAGAAGTGGTAGGATTCTAGATTTAGTAAGGGATTGCCCGGATCACTTCTAGTCTGTAGCTAAATAAGGAAGTATGGAAACATATCAACGCAATGGAAAGGACAGAGGAGTTGAGGAGCTTGAGAGTCAAAAAATTCCCATGCCCCCAGCTTTCTGACCAGGAGAAAGTCACCTTTAATATCTCAGTCTTCCTATCTATACAATAGAGGCTGTAACACAGGCTCATGTTTGCTAAACCCTGAGATTAGAAAGGAAGGGGAGTAAATATGTGTAATCTACATTGACTTAAATTGAGCTTTAAAAACCCCTTTTTAAATAACAATCTAATGTGGATTATATGTCTCTATCTATGTGTGTTTCATAATAGCTTTTAGAAATACATGTCATGGCCTTTATTTATGATTTAATTGTGCTGGTGTCACCGTGACGTGATTTCATTTGAATTATGACTCCAATGGGAAATCAGCATGTCACCTCAAAGTCAGGGGAAGTCTTCAGGGGACAGTATAAGAGAGAGGCAATCTGGGAAGGAGATTTCAGAGCTGTGGTAAAATTAATGTGATTTGATATAGTAACTGCAGCTAAGTGACACATTTTACTACCTGCACTGGTCAATAATGATCTATAGGAGCCCAATTTTGAAACTTTCTTGTTTTTTTCTTGTCTTCTCATATGATGTGGCCTGAACTCCAGCTGTCTTATCCTTTATCCATGAGAATCTCTTACCTAGTTTTCAAAACTGGTTCTTTTACTGTACAATTCACTAAACTCTTAGCTGATGAACTAAGTATGCACAAAGTAAGTTAAATAAGTACTTTTGCGTATCTCTGATAGAGTAAAAAACAGGCAGAAAGAGGCAGACTTGTCTACTGTTATCAGTCAGCTAACAGCCAGTCAGAGATAGACAATTAAAAAAAAATCTTTTATACTCCATCAAGATATTCAATAAATGCAGAAATTTGTCCTCTTTCCATACATTGACAGTCTCCCAAGAAAGACTCAATAAATAAATAAATTAAAGAGACCTTTGAGACATCAAATGGGCAAAAATTTTGGTAACACTTTATTGCCATATATAGCTACTGTTATTCTCCTTCTTACTGCTATTCTTTGCCTATCAATTCTGTAAGAATCAAAACTTTTAGAAAAAGGGTTGGCTTAATATATAGTTAAGATGCCAAATGACTGGAAGTGAGCCCAGGAAAAGGAGTCTTTTCTTCATTTCTCCTTGAATTCCTCCTCAAGACAAAGGTTGGCAAAGTATGCGGCTCTGACACACAAGTTTTTTTTGGTTTTTTTTTTTTGTTCACAATTCCATTATTTGTATAGCATTTGTAAAATGTATTCTTTACAGCATCTCTGGGGACATATAAAAAATGTAAATCTACAAGTATTATAAACCTCGTTAGACTACTTACTTGGAAGAAAACTCTTTACATTCCTCACAATAGCTGTTCTGTAGGGCAGAAATGGAGGAAGTAGAAAT